>CAUYQV010060287.1:0-19524 GCA_963574575.1 Galagoides demidoff
TACAGCAGGGATCTTCTGGCAACGCAAGTATGATCTACTCTGGGGTTCTGTGGGGTCAGAGGGATCTGCCCAGCAAACAAAGTGTTCTAGGGAGGTTGATGCCTCCTACCCCACCTTATACCTTTGTCACACCCAGTCACAGGAGACCCCTGAGGGCTGTGACCTATTTGCCCAATAAGTGAGTGTGGCAGGGCTCTGAGTCAGCGTAAGTCTGATACTTAGAGGCCACAACTGAGAATTAACAACTGTCCTAATATCCACTCCTTCAGTGATGACAGATGATACCGTGGATCAGATCTGGCAGCTGTAGACAGTGCATGTGGCTCTTTTTCTCCACTTAGATATGTTTACCGTGTATATTTTCCTACTTGTGTTGAGACATTCTCAGACCTTGGCAGTCCCAGAGGCACTTGCCCCCACACCCAGATAATGGCCTGCATTTCTTAATTCAAGGCACAGCAATCAGAAAAGCTCTTGACTCCTAACAAAAAGCATGGTTAGTGACCCGGCACCTTGGGGATTAGTGTGGTCTTGGGCATCATTGCTGAGGGCATTTTCCTTGGCTGCTTGGAGGGACCACACCTCTCAGGTGCAGTCAGCTGCCTTCTGACTGACTGTCACTCTTGAACTGTAAAATAGCAAATGACATACTGCTGTCCTATGTGCTACCCAAGTCAGTGTGACTTTAATTATTTCTCCTGGGATGAGTTCAAGGGCTCAGAGATTCTCAGAAAGCTGGGAATAAGACTGTGACTTAATTTGCAGCCAGACGGGGCGTGATGGATCCCTAGTAGGCTTAGCAGCTGTGGCCTCCCCGTACAGCTGTTGCTATAGTGACCTCCATAACTCAGAGGGTGTGGGAATTTAGAGATTCCCGAGGGGACACTGCATTTCCCTGTACCAGGCCTTGTAGCTGGGCATTCACAAGCTCCCAAGTACAAGCTGTACCAGTTCAGATCCCTAAAAATCTAGTTCTCTGGAATCCACATGAACTTATGTGGAAGAGCCTGTGTATGTGTGTGATGGGAATTTTTCTAGTATTTCTGTTAATTTCTTACAAAGAAGAGCACAACTCACGCACCCCCATCTTATTTACATTTCCTAGAATTATAACAGTTTCCTTGGTATCTGACTTATCACCAGGTAGCCAAAGCTTGCTTTCTTTATGCTCGATTGTTGCTCCTTCACAATAATTTCAACTCCAGAGTCTAAACTTTAATAATAATTTACTTGGTTTGTTTAGCAAGAATTATTGAATAGTTTCCCTGTGTATAGAATTGCACTTTAAGTTTCTACTTTGTTTATAAACAAACAGTGTTGAAGGAGAAGAATTGATTTTTATGGAAGCTGTGATCTTTAGCGCGTCTTCATGTAGTTCATCATTTAAAACCTCTACCTTGATTTAGTAACACAGATACGTGCATCATTTAAAATCTCTACCTTGGTTTAGTAACACATGTCCCAATGGAGTAAATAGTGTTTGAAAGTGAAGAAAATTCTTTATCTGGTAGATAGTAAATTGTTCCTCAGATTTAGACATTCAGTTAACCAAAATACTCATTCCTTCATTCATTCACTCAGTCCCTAACTATAGCACACACTCTGCCCAGGTGCAGGTCCTGGGCGTGCAACGGTGAGTGAAACCATCAGAGTTCCTGTTTTCATGAGCTTAGCGTCCAGTGGAGGCAGGAGACAGTAAATACACAAACACAAATAAATACGTAGTTGCAACTTGAGAAGTACAGGGTGTCACCATACATAGGGAAAATGGGAAGTTTAGATAAATTTTATTTATCTTTATTTACAACACATTCATTACACAATTTTACAAACTATTTATGAAATGGTCTCTACATCCCAGCACTTCTTTCTACACACACAGGAAGGCTTTTCTCCCACTCACAGTGAACACAGTCCAAGATCCCTGTTGTGATGTGAGTTCATAGTTTTCCTGATGTATGGAGACTTTTGGATCACCCTGCACACACACATATCTCAGTATGTATGTTACACTCGAAGAAGGTTTATATTAAAAAGTTTTATTGCACAACAACATTACATAATTTTCAAGTACCTGTGTCAGTCTGAGTGACCGCCACATGGGGAGAAAATTAGAAAACACAATACTTTCTGAACACGTTGGGTAGTGAATCTTGTGGGTGGTGAGGGGTGTATAGATGGGGGCAGGGAGAACGTGAGCAGATGAACTAACTGTGAGCAGGACGTGTGAGTGAGGGGGAGGGGCACTGAAGGAGGTCTGGGACGGGCCAGTATCAACAGCGTACCCTGAGCGGAGGGAAAAACCCATCTGTGTGCACCTGAGTCTGAAGGAAGAAAGCTGTGTATCAACACTCCGAGTACCAGGTCCGGGAATCCCTGGAATAGAGCAGAAAACTAAGAAAACACAGCTGCTGCCCTCAAAGACTAGTCCTGTGGGCAGACAGATGTTCACCAGGTAAGTGCCCAAATAAGAAGAATTAAAATTCTGATAAATGCTATACAGAAGGTTACATAGGTTACAATGGAATGAGAAAGAGGAAAGAGAGTGTCGGACTACGCCCCCTTCTTCAGTGGATGGTTTATAAAGCCTTAGTGGGTGATTTGGCAAATTGCCTGAAATATGCAAATAAGCCTGGCAGTGGTATTTATGTCAAAGGAGGCAAAATGTCTCTGCGAACAGGACGTTAAAACTTGAGATGTCACTGGCCAAATTGGATTTCTGCCCACCTATTTTATACAATATTTGGTATCTTCCTATTGGTTTTGCCAACAAGGCAGAAATCACTTGATTTTTATTTGGGTTGGCGTGAGCAAGGAGGGTGTGGGAGCAGAGGCATCATCTCATTTAAATAGAGATTGCCTCCCTTTGTCTGCCTCCTGAGTGTCATAACCACAGCCTGACAGAATTGTTAAGGGGCCAATCGTTGGAAATTCTCAGTATCTACTAATTAATTCACTATGCAATATGATAAGTACAGGTTACTCTTCACCTAAAAGCAAATGTGAGATTTAGAAGTTTCTAGAAAATAGCGCATGTGAGGACCGAAGTTAAGCATTTTCCCATCTCCTGTGTGTACAACACAGGGACTTTTGCTGCCAAATATACATGACCCGTGGCCATAATCTCAATCTGGAGCCAGACTTGAGGACATGTATTCCACTGAGGAACACAGAATTTTTTGTGACATTTAAAAAATACATATCCTGTGAAAACTAGGAAACTTCAGCCAAAGTGAACCCCGGAAAAAATTTTATCGTGACATCTGTGGATCTGTTTCAGTTGCAGCACCGTGAAAGGACCTAAAATCTAAAGCCATTCAGAAAGTCAGGTATAATATTGGTAATACCTCGCAGACTGCTTCTGGAGCAAGTTCATGGGTGGTTCACCCCTGAGAGGATCAACGGCATCTGAAACAAGTATTTAGCTGTTTTTGTTTAGGAATAATTTCTCTCTGGGGGTGCAGGGGTGAGGGATCTATTGGGCACTGATGCTTCTCAAGGATAGAGAGTATATGCCTGGGAGGTCCTGGGTTCTTCCCTAGCTCCATCTTTCTGGGATGGTCGGTGGGAGCGTTAACCTCGCCTTGGACTGGTCTCATCACATGTGCGATCAGAAGTGACAGCGTCCTGCTGTGATGGCCTGTGTGTGAGTTTCAGAGAGTAACCTCTTTCCCTCCTGACTTCCATACACTGAGTTAGCTTTCTCAAGGGCATCTTTTCTAGCGCAGGAGTGCCTACTAAACACAATGGGCCACGTGGAGGGAATGCCTTTGGACACCTCCCCTTGGCTGCAGCAGACCTACTCCTTACAAACCGTACCTGCTGAGACACCGCAATGAAAGATTTTATATTCCAAGTGCAGAGAGGGGAGTTAGCTGGCCACCTCCAGCTGCGGTACCCCGAGGATCCACCACAGCTTTCCAGAGGAGGCCAAGCCCTTTCTGGGCAACCTTTAGTCAATGAATGGATGGAGTGGGGCTGGCAGGGCCTGGCCACTCCTGCCCAGGGCTTCTGAATGGCCCCTGGGTTGGCACAGACTAGCAGGGCTGCACCCAGCCCGAGGCCCTCCTGGTCCCGTGCTGCTCCCTCCTTGTTCTTTGCACAGGTGACTGCTCAGTGCTGTGGGGAAAAGTGCTTTCTGCCCGTCCTGCTTCTTTCCCTTCTGTCTTTCAAGGCTGTCCTCTCCCTCCCTACTTCCCAGTGAAACTTCTGCCTTCTAGATCTGTCTCAGCATCTGCCACCTGGAGACCTAAACTGGCCTCCTTCCCAGTGATGAAGCAGTGTGCCCACCAGGTTCTGTGTCCCTCTTTCCTGCCTAACAAGCAGTTGCTGCTTCTGTACCAATTACAGCCTTAGCCTTGATCTCCGCTTCCCTCTGTCTGGTTAAGGTCACAGGGACCCAGCACAGACATATAACCACTTCTGGACAGCACCCCATCCAGGTCAAAGCCTCCTTAAACCCTCCTCTGAAGGTTGCTAACACAGAGCCCAGGTCCTGTGGTTAAGCCCCTCCTCACATTCTTACAAAGAAGCCCCACAGGTCGCCATGGTATATTCTTCCAGATAAGAAATTCATCCTGTTCAGCTACAAGTATGTTCTCGGTGGCTTTGGGCCGGAGGCCACTGAAAGCCGTGTTCCAGCAGGTAATTTATTGAAGTGATTACTGCATTCTCCACTCCATTCCTTTCTTCCTTCTTTCACATATTCCTTCTACATACATATTTGAGGACCTACTTTGTGCTGGGGACTGCTACACTTGGGGTGGTTGAGATGGAATGCACCTGCTGGCCAGGAAGGCCTTGCTGTGGCTGCCCTAAAAACCGCCGAGAGCCACCTGCGTGCTGCATACCACATGGTGCTCCATGGTGCACACATATCACCCTGGTTTCACCCTCCTCCAAGGTAAGAATCGCTATTTAGATTCTACAGATGGGAAAACTCAAGAGTGAGAGAGGTTGAATAAATACAGCTGGGAAGTGGCAGAGATGGGATTTGCATAGCCCATAGTCCAACAGTTACTTCAGGGAGGTTGAACTCCCCGAAATCATGCTGTGCATATTTTACTCCAAATAAGGTCGACTATACAGAGAATGTAACAAAAATGTACCTAAAATTTATCACTTAACAGCCAGCGTCTTTTCTTATTGAAGGGGGACTTGTGTATGTTGGGAACTGAGAAGTCTTATGGTAAAACTCTCTGTGGCCACATGTCTGCTGTCTGCTTAGTCAGGGAGGCTGATTTCATCACTGTCAGTTATCATATTAGGGTAGTTAGTACATTAGTGTGTGGTTAGTCACATTAGTGAGCTTGGACTTCATAATGGAATGTCAAATTAGACACTGTGAATTTAGTTCCTCACAGTATGGAGAATGGAAGGTCTAAGAGAGGGTCCACAGGGCTTGGTTCCCGGTGAGAGTGCTCTTCTCAGCCCACAGTCGCTGGTCTTCCTGCTGCATGTTCACCCAGGGTGCTCCTTGGTGCATGTGGGGGGGGGGAGGGAGGATGAGAGGAGGGAGGAAGAGAGTGAGGGGAGGGGAAGGAACACTCGGGTGATTCTATAAGGGCACTAATCTCATCATGGGGGACCCAACCTCATGACCTCATCTGACCCTAATAATCTCTCAAAGGTCCATTCTCTAAACAGCATCACATTGGGAAATGAGCTTCAACATGTAAATTTGCAGGGTGGTCGTTACAAACATTTGGTCCATAGCACATAGCCTCATCTCTGATGACGCAGCTGAGCTTTAGACTGTCTGCGTCCCACAGGCTCAGAGTTCACAGCATCAGGAAGCAGCCTGCAGAGGAGAGTGCACTCCGCTCTTTCTGGCTGCTTCTTCCCAGAGGCAAAGCCACTGCGGAGCTCACAGACTTCCGAGTTGAGCTGTGTCTGCTGTGAGCCTCATGAATATTTTGTAAGCAGTCCTGCTGCCCGGGACAAGATGCTAGTGGGCGAGAGGAGGTGGCATCACAGTCTAACTCAATTCCAACTTCATTAATGGAATCAAGCAGGTTCTAGCAGCTAATTAAGAAGCAAAAGGTGAAGAAAAGGCAGAGCCGGGGCTCCCAAACCCCTGCAGCAAATCACCCACACTCCTCTTAGCCTCGGTAACTCCTCCTTACAAAATTCTCAAATGTTAGGTTTTCTTTCTCTTTAATTATAAAAATTAAATATTAAGCACACATAGCACACCTAAAGTAATATTGTGGCACATACAAACCACAAAGAATAATTAATAAGATGAATACCCTTGTACTTGACTCCAGCTTAAAATGGAATATTTACAGAATTGTGATGTCTTCTGTAGCCCCTTCTAAGCCAATTCCAGCCTTGCTGTCTCACCAAAGGCAACGACTAACCAGAATTTTGTGTTTTTATAATCCCTTTGCTTCTCTTTATAGATGTAAACCACATATGTATGTATAGTTTTAGTTGTGCATGTTTTGGAACTGCATATAAATAGAAAACAAGATTTTCTTTAGCTATTTACTGGGATCACATGTCTCATGTCAAGTTGTTACCACAAATAGAATTTAAAAAACATTCAAAGTCATCTTGTTTCAGAAAATGTTCCTTCTCTGCTTCTACTAAGTGTAAATTGGTAAATTGGAAGAAGAAAGAGCAGTAGCAATACTTGCACACTTTTAGCTGTGGCGCTGTACCCCTGGGGTCCAAGGGGTGTCGGAGAGGATGGAAGGGGAGGGGTAGCGGGAAGGGGACAGACCTCCTCGGCCCTAGGCTAGGGAGATGACTCAGAACTGACCCATCAGAGCCCTCCCTGCCCACGTGGGCCCTAGGCAATAGTTCAGGGTAAACCTGTGACCCAAGTCAGGTAGGAAAGACTCAAACCTTGGCCTTTTGTCAGAACTTTTAGACAAAGACACATTGTTTTCCCTGGGAATACAATTATGCCTTGTTTACCTTTTTGTTTTGGAGACAGGGTCTCCTCTGTTGCCTGGGCTGGAATGTCATGGCATCCTTGTCCCTTGCTGCAATCTCAAACTTTGGGGCTCAAATGACCCTCCTGCCTCAGTCTCCCAAAGTGCTGGGATTGCTGGTGAGAACCCCCATGGTCAGTCTATGCTTTATTTTTTAAGTCTTTAAATGGTGACTGTCACCAGAACACAAATCATTTGGATAATCTTGATTATAACAATGTGATTAGTGATTTTACTAAAATGAAGGCAAAGAAGAAAAAACAATTTTAAAGAGTAGATATTAGTAACTTACAGGTTGGGTACATCTTTATTCTATTACTGATTCACACACCACTGAGGCTCCCACTATCTACAGACACCCAGACGTGGGCACCGACAGTTCAATTCAAGCATCCTCATGAGATACGCAGCACACATTTATTTTGTTGTTACAAATGCTTATTTATTTGTTTTTCTATAAGGAAAATATGAAACAAAGTTTATTGAGGAAGAGAAAGTTCTTTCAGAGTAAGAAAGTTCACCAAGTAGGGCATGGTCACCAGAACGGGCCTCCACGGCCAGGGCAGGGGTCCAAAGAGGCAAGGAGGTCCCCGTGCATATTTACTAAGAAAGGAGTAAGAACAAGGACAGGAGGATGGAGCATATCTTATTTGACAGTTTTTTAGCTTGAGTTCTATCCTCCCTACATTTAGGCCGGGACATGCCAGCCTCTCGTTTTACTCTGGCTGTCAGACTGCTAGTGATCAGGGCCGGCCTGGCCAGCACTGTCCCTATGCCTAGAGAACCCCATGCTCTAATTCTTAGTTTTCCTCCAAACACATGTCAATTCTTCCTTTTTAAAAAATCATCCTCTGTTCCTAGTAGCACTTTCTGGTCTCCTCCCACCCCCGGTGGGCCTGTCAGCACCAGGTCCCCTCCTGGTAGCTCCCTACACCCCTCAGGTGGGGCTGGCTGCTCTGACCTCCACCACCTGCACAGAGCTGGGGCCTTCCTCTCTGTGGGGCAGGGGCTGAAGAGGACCGCACTGGGGCCATGGGTGTGTGTGAGAGAGAGATTTGGGATGAGGGTAGGTATAGAAAAAGGAAGGAACAATGAAAATGAGGAGGAGATACATGAATAAGTAAAAATGAAATGTACATGTATACAACATGATAATTAATGAGGATTTGTCTGTCTTATAATTTCAAAAAGAAAAACACCCATGAGCGTAGGGTTTGGAGGGTAACAAGCAAGGTAGCCGTGACTGCAGTTGCAGGACGCTCACGGCAGATACTCTGCATCAGAATTTCTTTAACGTAAAGGGCAAAAATGAGCCAATTTATTCTAATGGATAAATCAGAATGTTACTTATGTTTTAGCCAACACCTGGCTGGGTTCATTAAGAAGGCATAACTTTGACCCCACTTGGTTCTCCCTGTGTTACTTCAAGAAAATCTTCCAGCGAGAGGAATCCTGCTCCTCAGTTGGCCAAGAGCTTCATGAGTCTTACGTCCTTTAATAACAAAAAGTGCAACAGGGAACTCTAGGCAACGCCCTGGTCTTCAGAAACACGTCAGCAGAAACTCAATGCAATTAGAAATGAAAGGAAATATCTACACTTTCTTCTTAAAGCAGTAATCCCAGAATTAGCAGTCCCAATAGACAGAAATAGGGAGGAAGGAGACCAGCTAAGGTGGGGACAAAGGTTAGGGGACACCAGACACCCGAGGGAAGACACACAGCAGGAGGCAGGAAAGCACACACCATCCCCCTGGTAGCTGGGACTCCAGACGGGGACAGTCACGGCCACATGTTGGGTGAGGGTGACAGTGGTCTTCTCTCCTGTGCCATCTGAGCGTCAGCCACCTGCATCAGCATCCCCTGGGTGCTGATCACCATTGACTCCTGGGTCCCACCTGCGACCCACTGAAGCCGAAGCCCCAGGATCAGGGCCTGAGGTTGTTCTTTTAAAGCAAATTTCCCAGGTGGTTCAACTTCCCACAATATTTAAGAATTACTAGCTTGGAAGATAACCAAGCTATTTCCTTTCTCTCTCCCCTGCCTTGTGTCTGGACTGGTGAGGAGCGCAGTAACACTGCAGGGTGCCAGAGTGAGCTCAGAACGTCCCCGTGAGACAGGAGCTGACCTTCTTACGCGTCCACGCTGAATGCGGCGGCTTACAGAGTGAGCAGCTGTCCAGTGTTCTCATCTCATGTGATTTTGACTTTGAAGAATTACAGATTAGAGAAATTTATTAAGCTCGTGAGTATGGAAGCAGGATGAATGTAACTAAGGTATGATAAAGTATTCAGTAAAAATGGCAATATAAGCCCTGAACCTGTGATGTTTGGATAAGGCAACTCCAGTGCTCCTTATCTATTCAAGGCCAGACTCAGCTGAGCTGCTCAGGAAAGCTGGATGGGGCTGAGTCGGGGCTGCATAGTAGGATATTAAAATAGAAGCACCAGGTAAACAAGTGACTTGTGAGAAATGACAGTAATTTGACTTTGAAAAATGTAGGTGGCCAAGAGATAGTTGACTTATAACCAGAGGAAAGAGGATTTGGGGGAGAAGAGGACTTTGTGGGGAGAACCTTGCTGTGCTGTGAGTCCTGCCTTCCTCTAACTGGAAAGGGTGGGTGGGGTGCTCCCCCTTATCTCAAGGCGAGGGAGGTGCGGCCGTGGACTCAGTGTTTATGCTGCCCCAAGCCCATGTGCTGACGTTCTAGCCCCTGAGGTGGTGGCATTAAGAGGCAGGGCCTTTGGACGGTGATTTGGTTCACCCTCAGGATGGGAGCAGCACCCTTAGTAGAAGAGTTCACCCTCCACCGTCTGAGGACAGAGCAGGAACACAGCGCTCGGGAAGGAAGCAGACCCTCGCCAAATGCTGACTCTGCCTGCACCTCGACCTTGGACTTCCCAGTCTCCAGAACAGTGAGAAATAAGCCTCTGCCGTTTACAGGTGACGCAGTTTGTGGCCTTTTGTTATAGCAGCTTGGACAGATGAACCCTGGTGCTCTGAGGGTGTCTTGAGATGGTCGTGCATCACCTGTAGTTTCAGGGCCTCCCAGTGACAGTTTGGGGATCCCGCCTGAGAATACAGTCGGCAACGTCCAGCTGCTGGTGGATGAGCTGATGGATCACGTTCTGGGGTGGGCCTGCTCCTGGAAGGTGTTGTGATAGGTGCCTGATGGGCTTCCTATGCTCCAGATGTGCACGGCTCAGAGCAGAACTGCTGGGCGAGAGTTTTCTTAGGCACAGAAGGTCCCCTGGGCAACCTAACAAGGATCCTGGTGACCAAACAGCCTCAGCCAAGAGAAGCCGAGGATATGGTTAAATTACCAGGATCTAGGTGACAGGTGAGGTATCGATGTATTACCCACCCTCCCCCAGATCAAGAAAGCATCAGAGCCCACCCTAGAGATAGAAGGTCTCTGAACAATGAGGGGATGAAGTGCCCAGCTTAGGACAGGGCACTTAACAGCTTTGCTGTCTCCCGTACATTTCCTTTATCTGACCGGGGGGAGAGGGGGGGGTCCAATCTTTTTTCTTTTCTATGCATCAGAAGAAGAGTTGTCTTGGCTACATGTTAAGCCCTGATGAAAGGTGATTAGCAAATCAAAGGTCTGCACACACTGTCTGTAACATCTAACACCACAGACGAGCACAGAGTCCTCAAACACGCTGTACACAGCCTGCAGGCCACAGGTTGGACACCCTGATTTAACCCTGCACACTCCTGTCTCCAGCTGCTTCAGAAACTGCACTTGGCTGTGGGGGGAGGAGGGACAAGGAGCCCCCATGCTCTTCCTCAGCTTCAGCTTTGCTCCTGGCAGCAGGACCCCCCCAGAAGGAAAGGGAGGAGTCTCACCTTCTAGAGAGGATCAGACGTCTTGATTTTGAGTCGAGACTTTATTTTGCAACTTTAAGTAATAATCAGTTTTAAGTGATTTAAAGGCATTTAAAGGAATAAGAAAAATATTTTGATTTTTTTTCAGGAACAAGAGGAACAATACAAGACAAATAGAAAAACGAGGACTGTGAGAGGCACAAAATGAAGCTGTTTTGTAATTGCATCCCACGGGAGGTCCTTGGGTTACATTTGGTCAGTGTCACTCTAGCAGTTGGTGCCTCAGGTGTAATCTGAGCAGCTTCTCACCCTCAACATTAGCCTTTCATTGGATTACTCAGGCTGACAGTCTGGAACTCCGGAGATCCAGGTTTCCTAGGGACTAAAGTCCTGGGAATACTCTTTATGAAAACAATATACAATTATAAGTATAAAATTGCCAAATGTCCTCCCACATGCTTGGAAAGTGTTTTCTCAAGGGCGTGACCCAGAAGCTGGAGCTTCCTTAGCTTCATGGCAGGGAACACCCTCCTCTTTCTAGAGGTCAGCTTCTCTCTCCACAGCCCATGGGTCAGACCTTCAGCAAGTCCAGCCGCCTTTGCTCTCAAAGTGTCCCCAGGACCCCAGCACAGGGCAGTAACCCCAGGCCAGATCACCCTCACTGCTCAGCTCACCATGTGGTCACCTTTAACTCCTGCCCTGGAGTCTCCCTCTGCCCACTTTGCACATTTAGTAGTCAGAGTAATCTTGCAGAAACCCACTAGATCCTCATTGAATTTCCTTTCTCCACAGGATTCCTTTGGAATTCGAAAGAAACCCAGAGTTCTTACTCTGTCTCACGTGGCAGTCTGTGAACTGGCTTCCGGCTGTTCCCTGGCCTCCAGCTCTGCCTCTCCTCACTCCTCCTGGGGCTCCTGCCCTGCTGGACTGTCCTGCTGCTCTCCAGACATACTGAACCCAGAGGCACCCCAGGGCCTTTGCACTTGCTGTTGCCTCCCACTTTTCCAAATGTGGGAACTCGACTGCATGGTTTTCCTCTGAAAAAACATTCATGATTCATCAGAAGAGTAAAAATATCAACGTAGAGAGGAGTTTGGAAACAGTTGACTCCAGCTCTTGTGGGTGACTTCGAGGGGCTCCAGACTTCAGTGGAGGAGTCAGAGCCCACCTGCTAGAAATAGCAAGAGGCCTGGAGTGAGAAGGGGACCCTGAGGATAGGACTGGGCTGCTGCAATGTCATGGTAAAAATCCTGAGCAGAAAAGGAGTTGCCTCGTCTGGGTAGACAAAGCAAGTGGTTTCTTGAGATGGAATCTACTCCTGGTGTCGTTTCTGTGAAATGACAATAGAATACTTAGAATATTACGTAAACTTTGCTGGTGAAGCAGCAGCAGAGTTTCAGAGGATGGACCTCAGTTTTGAAAGAAGTTCTACAGTGAAGAAAATGTTATCCCATAGCGTTGCATGGTACAGAGAAACATTTCTTGGGAGGAAGCATCAGTTGGTGCAGTGAAGTTCATCATTGTCTTTTTAAAGGAACTGCTGCAGCCCTCCCAGTCTTTGTAACTACCAACCTGATCCATCAGCAGCTGTCATCACGGAGGCGAGATGCCCCATCAGCAAAAAGAATCCGGCTTGCTGAAGGCTGAGATGATCGTTATCATTTTTTAGCAATAAAGCATTTTTAAATTAAGGTAAAGTACATTTTTTGAACATACTGCTAGTGTATGCTACTTACCAGACCCCAGTATAACGTGCACATAACTTTTATATCCAGTGAGAAACCAAAATGTTCGCAGGGCTTTCCTCACCGTGATGTGAGTTTTATTGTGGTGGTCTGGATCTAAACCCACAGTATACGTATTGGAGGCGTGACTGTGTATGCATGTAAGTATCTCTTCATCTATATGGAAAGACAGGGAGGGAGACAGAGAGAGGCAGAGGAAGAAAGAGAGAGAGAATGAGAGCTTCACTAAAAGGCGGTGGTTCTCAACCTTCCTAATGCCACAATGTACTTTCACTGTTAAAAAGGGGTCGCGACCCACAGGTTGAGAACTGCTGTTATAAGGGATTTGATTAGATGATTATAGAAGCTTGGAAGTATCTATCTTCTGAAAACTGGGCACCCAGGAGGGCCCCTGGCGTAGCACCAACGCCAGTCTGAAAGCCTGGGGACCAGGAGAGCTGATCCTGTTGGTCCTGCCAGTGTCCAGCTCAGAAACGGGCAGGCAGGGAGGCAGGATTCTCTCCTCACTCTCTTTTTTTCTATGCAGTCTTCCAACCGATGAGAGGCTGAATAAGGCCCGTCTGCACTGGAGAGGATGACCTGCTTTACTCAGTCCGTGGGCTCAAACGTCCATCTCATCCAGAAGTCCCTCACTGGCACACCCAGAATTTATGTTTAACCAGGTGTCTGGGCAGTCTGTGGCCCAGTCCAACTGACCTGTAAAATTAACCATCTTCTTGAGGAAAATTTTCAAGATAATTTTGAAAGAGAAGAGCCTGAAGACCTGAAGAAAAGTGCTGGGGCGTTATCTCCGCCCTGACATCTTCCCAGAAGTCCTTCCAGCCCCTCCTCACGCCACGTCTTCTGCAATCTCATCACGGGGGACGCGCCCACTGCCTGCACTGTGCCTCTCCCGGGCCTCATCCACGCCTTTCTTCATGGTCTAAGTGTACCATTTTCATACCACACCTGCGTGTGGTTCTCTGCTCCCCTTAAACTGTGAGCATTTGGGGCAGTTTGGACATAGAGAGTGGTAAGAACTCAGTGTGTGCACAGAAGTGATTGCCAGCAAGTCGGGAGCAGAGATTGTCAGGGAGTTATGTGAATCTAGGGTAGAGTTAAGAGTGGGGGTCTGGGCCCCTCCGTCCAGGTTAAATATTCAGGGTATGGGTAACATTGTCTGGGTTCAAATCAGGGCCTGAGCTAACAGGTAAAAGTAATGTGTGCCTGATACACAGTAAGAATTCAATAGATCTTGGCTATCCTTACTACTCTTGCTATGATTACTATTATTATTTAATGTACTTTTCTGTCCTTTAATTACACTGTGCCTTCTGAGAGCAGAAACTAATCTAACGTTATATGGTAGACCAAAGCCTACCAATGTACATCACACACAGTGGGTGCTTAGCCCCAACAACTTAATAAATTAACAAAATGTGTCTGACAGTGAAGGAGTGGGCTGGGAAGAGACAGCCTCTCCTGGCGTGTCCCTCTAAGCTGCTGGTGTGTTTCATGCTGAAAGAAGTGGGTCTGGGAAGCAGAGCTGTGCCCAGGGCTGTTATAACATATCTCACGGGGTAAACTGGGGGACGCGTTTGGAGAAATCTTCCAGCAGCCGCACTGCGGACTTTTCTTATTTCTTGACTCTTGGCATACAATTTGAAGTTCAGCTGACCTTCACACAAAATTCTAGCAATGAATTCAACTCATCTTTGAACAGAGGTGATAAAGTAACACTACACATCAAGAAAGCAGGGGAATTAATGAAGTAATTAACCTGAGTCAGCGTGTTATGTGACTGTGGCCCAAGGAGCAGGTAGTGAAGCAGGCAAAATGCCTGGACAAGAGTGGAGTTTATGGTGAGTGAGAGGGAGGGAGGACTTCAGAAAGCTGTGTTCAAAGGGCAGCCGTAGAAGAAAGCCTCACAGCGCTGGTCCTCAGAGACTGTGCCCAGAGAAAGAATGTGTTAAATGTGGGCTAATGACAACCAGGGCTTTGCAAGGGTAGTTCTGGTGGAGAGAAAAGCCCAACGAGTCTTTTTTTTTTTTTTGCCTTAACTTTTCCCTTCCCGTCTCTTCTCTGTCCCCTTCTCTTCCCTCCCTTCTCCTGGCCTGTTCCAGCTTCAACATTTTCTTTGGCACCCATTGTTCGGTGCCCCCAAAGTCATCCCACCCCATGTGATCACCCCTCCCCTGGCTTCCCCAGTTTTGTTGATAGGAAACTCCCTGGGGTTAATATAATTCAGGAAAAATGAGGAGATCCAGGTGCTCCAGGTATGACCCTACCTTGATTTCATTGAGACGGTGCCCCCAGGCTCTGTGGGCTGCTGACTGGGACCCTGACCTTTCTCTGCATCCTGCACTTCCCTCCAGGCCCGTCATCTTCCTCGAGAGCATTGCACTCATCTTTAGTCCATCCGAACCACGTGGGCAGAGTCTGTAACCTGGGGAGTCTAACTTTCTCTAACTCCCCTCCCGTTGCGAGGCAGGATTGGAATCAGCATATCCAGTGGACATCTTTTCTTTATTCCTGTGACTGTTCAACAACATCGGCTGAGAGCTATGATTCCTGAGACCCGTTTTACACTGCGTATGGTGTTAGGTATCTGAGGTGAGTCTCTGCCCTCATGTCGCCCACAGTCTGGTCAAGGAAGAAAGGTGTGGAAACAGGCGAGATCAATGCAGTGACTGTACTGCCGAGCTGGAAGTTTCTTTGGGGTACACCAGGTGCATAGAGAAAGGAGGAGGAATGCCTTCTACCAGGATTTGGAGGGTTAAGAAAAAGTAACATCCTGAAAGGTGGGAGGGGTTCACCAGGTAGAGAAGAAAACACAGGTACGTGGGCCATTGAGCTGGAGATGTTTCCTCCATGGCCAGGAAGCTCCACGTAGCTCATGTGGTCCCTTGTGCCCAAGAGTGGGCTGTGTGGGGGTGCGGTTTGAAGTCAGGGCTGAGGGGTGGGCAGGGCTGAATCATTAGAGCCTTTATAGGTCTGGCTGAGGAGTCTGAACCCACCTCTGGGGTGGGGAGAGAGAGGGCATCCATCACACAGGTGGCATGTGTGTTCACTTGTCTATTCACTGTTTTATGGAATACACGTGTGTTAAACATGTCACACACCAAGCAATGTTCTACACATTAGGAACATAAGAACAAGCAGGTGCAGATGTGTGCCCCTGGACAGCTTACTGTAAACTAGGGAGAGAGTCGGCTCGGCGCCTGTGGCTCAATCAGCTAAGGCGCCAGCCACGTACACCTAAGGTGGCGGGGGGTTCGAATCCCCAGCCCGGGCCCGCCAAACAACAATGATGGCTGCAACCAAAAAAAAAAAAAATGGCCAGGCATTGTGGCGGGTGCCTGTGGTCCCAGCTACTTGGGAGGACTCGCTTGAGCCCAGGAGTTGGAGGTTGCTATGAGCTGTGATGCCATGGCACTCTACCCAGGGGGATAGCTTGAGGCTCCATCTCAAAAAAAAAAAAAAAAAACTAGGGAGAGAGTGTGCATTGTGGACAGGTACTTTAGAAAGTGTGTCAAAGGCCACATGTGCTGTGGAAATCCCCAGCATGTCACAGGCATCAGTGGTACCAGGGTAGAGGGACTGGTTGTAGCTGTGAATCAGGTGGTCAAGGCTGGAAGGAGATGAGAGAGTGAGGATGCAGATTGCAGGGGAAAAGACGTCACAGGAAGAAGGGACCGCTGGCCTGATGGCTCAAAGGCAGGACCTCAAAGCTCAAAGGCTGTGTGAGGAGCCCTGAGGGGCCAGAGGGGCTGGGCTAAGTAAACTGGGGTGGGGGTGGGGTCCAGGAATGGGCGTCCTGGGCTGTGTAGGGCCTTGGGGACAATTATAAGGACTTTGGGGTGTGTTGGTGAGATGAACGGGGTGAGTGACTTACTCTAACTTAAAGGACAAAAAGATCAATGGGACACTGAGTTGACACATCAGTTATTAGATGCTGCTGATTCAGACTGGAATGGCAGCAGGGAACAGGTAGGAAATGGTGGAGTCTGGATATAGCCGGTGACACTGCAGAGGAGTGGAGAAGCATAGAGGATACAATTTCATATGGGGGTTAAGACTTAACGAGTGTGTACTATGTAGCAGGCACTCGTCTAAGTACGTTCTCTGAGCCCACTCATTTATTTTTCATAACAGTTTAATAAAGATGATGCCATTGTGACTCTCCATTTTACACATAAAGGAATTGAAGCAGAAAAGTAACACTGGAGTCAGGAAAATCAGTGAGAAGACCTCCCCAGGCACAGAACGAGCGGGTCTGGATTAAGGTAATGGGGTCGGAAATGAAGCGGGAAACCAGGCTGTGAGGGCTGGAGGTTGGGGGGAGTATTTTCCATCTTTAGTCCTGTCCTTCTCTGTGAGCAAGACATTTTCTAAGTGCCTATCAAGATGGTGCAGACAGCTTGAATCTTTTCCCTGGACAGAAGTACTTTTGGAAACATTTTCTCTGTAAAGCTGAGACAGAATTTTATTGTTGGCAGAGCTATCGTTTTGATTCATGGGGAAAAGTATTTTAGATGTTAATGAAGGAGACAGTTGGAAATAACTGCAGTGTAAATATGTCCTTAATAAGAGAGACAATGGAGGTATAAAAATCGATAGGGTTGCAGGAAGCCTTTTGTAATAAATGTTTTAATTTCCTTAACATACTATCCTCTGCTAAGTGAGTGTTTAAGGAAGGGCATAATTTCTCTCTTACCCTTGAGATGATAGGCAATGACAATTTGCAAGTCTGGATTCGGTTGAAGGGTTTTATTAATGAACTTGTCAGCATTAACGTGGCAGAAGATCGTAGGGTGCTCAATTATGTTTTGGATTCAGTTGTAAAAGACCTTGATTCTGGTTTTAATGCTGAGATTTCAGTCATACAATTTATTTGTGCCTTATTTATAAAACCAAGACCAGAGTCAGCAATAGACATGGATGCTTCCTGGGCTTACTGAGGCTGAAGAAGATGCGAAATGAATGAAAGGTACACAGTAAAAAGCTAAAATCTCATATTATGAACATTGAAAGGGAGAGAATTAAGGTTATTTAGTCACTGGGAAAGATTTTCTGTTGAATTTATTATTTTCACAGTTTTCCCAAAGAAAGGAAGCACTGTCTTAATCTAAGATTAGAAGGGGGAAGAAATTATTTGGATTTCCTTCAAATAATTAAATAGAGCAATGAGAAGTCATTAAGATTTGCAAATGACATTTGTCATCTTGGCCAGAAGTCATTCTGAGTCTGAGCTTTTCAGTGAAGACTCCATTCAAATCTCTCCATTCATCTTCCTGGGACATTGACTGAAGTTAAGAAGAATCCTTCAGATTTCTTTTTTTCATGGGAATATTTACTCAGCTTAAAAGCAATTTTCTATTCACGTCACTGTGTCAAATCTCCATTTTGTGCCCTCAGCCATGCACTTAAAAATATATCTTTGGTAGCTTAAAGATGTTGATTTGGGTTGGGTCAAAAGGCAATGTTATGTAACTCACATCTAACTGCTTTGATAATTGACATTAGTTTCTACTTGATAGATATGCAGAAATGGTTAGATCCTGCCAGAATATAATATAGAAGAAAAATGACTAAGCGACCATGCAGAAATTATCTAATTGTTTCATTTATGAGGCCAATAGACCATGATTTGGAATAAATGCATTTTATTATTTATATTTTATTTCTATGGGAGCAGGTAGATGTATGAAATTAGGGACCATAAACCAAAAGTTCTGCTTTTAAATTAAGTTGCCATTTGAGGATAGTTTGGAGAATTCTCAGCCATTTGTCTGCTAATTAGGTCTTAAAATTATTTTGTAAATGTCTGGTTTCATGGCCGATTTAAGCAGAAAGGGTTTCTTAGGGACTATTTAGTCACTTTAAGCTACATTGAAGGAAGAAATCTTGACATCCATTAGCATTGGAGGAGAACAAGTCTGTTTGAGGGACCCAGTCTTGGAATCTCTTAATCCAGCAGTTCTCAACCTGTGGGCCGCGACCCCTTTTTAACAATGAAAATACATTGCGGCATTAGGAAGATTGAGAAGCACTGTCTGAATCTAAGGTTAGGAGGGAGAAGAAATTATTTGGATTTCCTTCACAACACAGAGAATGGGCACTTCCAATGCTGGGGACCTATTTTGTAAGGGTATCTATTCTTTCACTGAAATTTTAGACAGATTTTCTTTATATTGAATCCCAACTCATCTGCTTCTAGCTGTTAGGTCCTCGTTATGACCCCTGGGACTGAGCAGTATGAATAGAGTTCATTTTCCATGTGACCACTCTTCAAATATCACGCAAGCCGCTTCCCTTCCCTGCCCACAGCCCCTGTCCTCCCTGCTTAAGCCAGAACAACTCAGAGATCTGCTACGTGTGAAAGAAGAACCTGCCTGATCTGGTGAAGTTTATCAACCTGCCATTAGTAAAATATGTGTTCTTCCCTTTGGGGATCACCAAAACCATACCTCCTATCTTCAGTCTTTTGGAGCTGACTTCACATAGATTACTAAGAGCTTCCCTCCACCTCCTCCTGACCTTTCACGGCCCAGTGTGTCTTGGAAAATAATTCATATAACTCAAAATGCTCGAATTCATCAAAGGAGCTGGGAAGGTTCTTAAAATCTCTATGCTCATCTTGGGTTCTCATACCTCTTTAGATGCTTTTTCTGCCCTTTTTGTTCTTCTCAATGGGAAATATGAAATCAAAGCATGACTAAAATTTTAAAAACGTGTGTGTGTGCATCCCCTGTGCCACAGCATTGGCACAAAGCAGTTGGCCAAGGCCCTTTTGATATATTTGTGATGAACATAATAAGGGCAACTTTCTGTGGCCCCAAATCACTGGCGCCCATCTCAGCCCTCCGCCGCTCTCTTAGCCCATCTGCTACAGACACTCTTATCTGCGTGTGAACCTGTGACTTCCTCTCCCAGCTTCTTGATAATTTCTAACTGAAGTTGTTGACCATTAGATAATTCCTTTTAACTCTCTTGGAACTGTCACCCATGTCAGCTGCAGGGGCCTGTTA
>CAUYQV010060288.1:0-21803 GCA_963574575.1 Galagoides demidoff
GCCTCCCAAGTAGCTGGGACCACAGGCGCCCGCCACAACACCCGGCCATTTTTTGGTTGCAGCCATCATTGTTGTTTGGCGGGCCCGGGCTGGGGATTCGAACCCGTCACCTTAGGTGTACGTGGCTGGCGCCTTAGCCGATTGAGCCACAGGCGCCGAGCCAGAGCTCATTTTTAGATGATAGAAACAATTCTAAGCTTCCAGATTATGAAAATCATTTTTTCTTCCAAATGCTTATGTTCCTTGATGCAGGGAAAACATCTTAAGAACCTTTTTTTTTTTTTTGAGACAGTCTCATTATGTTGCCCTAAGGTAGAGTGCTGTGAAATCACAGCTCACAGCAACCTCAAACTCTTGGGCTTAAGCAATTCTTTTGCCTCAGCCTCCTGAGTATCTGGGAATACAGGCGCCTGCCACAACTCCTGGCTAATTTTTTATTGCATTTGTCACTGTTAAGCAGGCCTGGGCTGGGCTCAAACCTGCCAGCCTCAGCGTATATGGCCAGCGCCCTACTCACTGAGCTATGAGCACCAAGCCACTATTCATTTTTTTAATTCAAAATACATTTTTTAAAAATTTAGAATTATTAGGGTAAAACATTACTACAAAAAATAATTCTACCCATAATCAACTGGGACAGGTTAGATAGATTATAAATCATAGAAATTTGTGGGGAACCCCCTGCTCTTCCTTTGTGTGTGTGTGTGTGTGCACATGCATGCACTTCATTTTCATTTGCAGAGTATGCAACACTTAATATTTAAAGAAAGTAGTGTTAGCATGATGGCTGAAGACAGTTAAAAAGAAGGAATTTTTAAATTTGTTTTATCTCTGTTTCAATTAGAGATCTGCCATTAACAAGTAGAAGTACATTGTAAAGGTATTTTATTTGAAGGAAAACATGCTTAGCTTCTGCTTCCTTCCCTACTTTCCTCTACATGTCTGCCCTCCTACCTTTATTACATTACACACACGTCCCCTACTCATTCTAGCTAAGGCCATGCAAGGAAAATGAAATGTGTCCCAACAGCTGAAGAATTGTACTAGTAATAATAACATCTTCTATTTGAAAGGTACGATGAGTCACATTTGGGAAGTAATTAAATTTAAATTCCAGGAACTATGATTTTGTTCCCATTCTCTGTTTATAGTGTGCTGGCCTACTGTCAAAAGCCAAGAAATTCTGACTTAAAATTTGTGTTGTGTCTTGTAGAGCAGCCAACTTACAATATTATTTTTCTTGAGTTTTGTCTTTTTCTGTGTGGCAGTGGTGAAATAGGGCCTTCTAAACCTCTGGAGAAGTGAGAGATCTGAATTTGGAGAGGACATGGGGAAGAATCAATCTTCAACAGATAATCTTTAAGTGCAGACCCAGGAATATCAGATCTGAAGTGGCACCATCTTTTCTGTCTTCCTGACAAACTTCATCAACCAGTTGCAAAGATCCGAGAAAACTCAGTAAAGATCACTTTGGAATCACTTTATTGTAACAACATTGATTCACAGTGACTCTTCTAATATTTGTGGAAAATATGCTAAAGAAAAGTAACTATGGCCAGGTGCAGTGGCTCACACCTGTAATCCTAGCATTGGGGAGGGGGAAACCAAGGTCAGGAGTTTGAGATCAGCCTAAGCAAGAGCCAGGCCCCACCTTTACTTAAAATAGAAAAATTAGCTGGGCATTGTGGCAGGTGCCTATAGTCCCAGCTACTTGAGAGGCAGAGGCAAAAGGATAGCTTGAATATGAGTTTGAGGTTGCAGTGAGCTAGGATGATACCACTGTACTGTATCCAGAGTGATAGAGCTACATTCTATCTCAAAAAAAGAAAAAAGAAAAACAAAAGCACCTATAAAATTCATATAACTTTAGTGGTTAAAGGTACATTAAAGTGAAACATTATATGCTAATTATCTTCAAGGCTCCCTTCTAAAATAACATGCTAGGTTATTGTAAATGTATTACAAAGCAATAGTCACAAATGTGTATAAACATATAATTTAAACTTAAAATAACTAGAATTATAGCTTACATATTATGAAACACAGGCAATTAAAAAAGTTACACCCAAGAATTAGTTTAGCGTATAAGTAAAAAGAAGTGGGTACAGACAAAAAAGTTTTAAGTCTTAAGACCCATATTTTAAAGAGATAATCTGGTTGTTACTGAACTGATACAATACTTGCCCTTCTTCCTTTTCTACTATATATACCACTCACATACTTTATTAACATTAATGAAGCTCCCTTTCAATTCTGTTAACTTGAAAGAACAGAACTGGTATTACTTCAATAGTGGTAGTGGTAGATTTGTACAAATCACCCATTATTTCTTTCTTTCTTTCTTTTTTTTTTTTTTTTTGAGACAGAGCCTCAAGCTATCACCCTGAGCACAGTGCAGTGGCATCACTGCTCACAGCAACCTCCAAATCCTGGGCTCAAGCAATTCTCCTGCCTCTGCCTCCCAAGTAGCTGAGACTACAGGCGCCTGCCATGACATCTGGCTATTTTTTGGTTGCAGCTGTCATTGCTATTTGGTGGGCCCGGGTTGGATTGGAGCCTGCCAGCTCAGGTATATGTGGCTGGTACCTTAGCCTCTTGAGCCATAGACTCCAAGTCATCATATGAAATTAGCAACGTGGGTGGCGCCTGTGGCTCAAAGGAGTAAGGTGCCAGTCCCATATGCTGGAGGTGGCAGGTTCAAACCCAGCCCTGGCCAAAAAATAAATAAATAAAATAAAATAAAAAAGAAATTAATAATGTAACCTAATAAGGCAGAATCAATTTCTGGTACAATGCCATGCTTACCTTTCAGATTTTAAAATAAAATTTAAGTATAGAATCAAATGATGACTAAGGTGTGTGTGTGTGTATATATATACTTTTTTTTTTTTTTTTTTTGTAGAGACAGAGTCTCACTTTATCACCTGTGCATCACACAGCTCACAGCAACCTACAACTCCTGGGTTTAAGCGATTCTCTTGCCTCGGCCTCCCAAGTAGCTGGGACTACAGGTACCTGCCACAGTGTCCAGCTATTTTTTGGCTGCAGTTCGGCCGGGGCCGGGTTTGAACCCGCTACCTCAGTATATAGGGCTGGCGCCCTACCCACTGAGCTACAGGTGCCACCCATGACTAAGATATTTTTTAAAACCTTTCATGGGCTAGGCACAGTGTCTTATATCTGTAATCCTAGCAGTTTGGAAAGAGAGGTAAGAGAATTGCTTGAGACCAGGAATTTGAGACTAGCCTGGGCAATATAGCAAGACCTCCTCTCTACCAAAAAAATTTAAAACTTAGCTAAATGTGGTAGCACATACCTGTAGTCCTAAAGCTACTTGGAAGGCTGGAGCAGGAAGATCACTGGGCCCAAGAGTTTGAGGCCATTGTAAGCTGAAATGATACCACTGCACTCCATCCTGAGCAACAGAGCAACATCCTATCTCTCAAGAAACAAAAAGCAAACCAACAAAATCATGGAGAAATTTAATATTTGGTGAGATTTTAATCTGGCTATAAATGCTTTGTTTAACATATATATATATGCACATAAACACATTTTTTAACCATATGAATTTTATAGCCAAATTACTTATTTGTATAATTACAAACATATGTATACTTTTACTTCTGGTTAACAACGTACCGAATTCCTTATTATTACAGTAGAACCTCCATAGTTGACCATCTCCCTACATTGACCACCTCCTTAAATTAACCTAATTTTCACAGGCTAGACATCCACCACATATATGTATCAGTAAGTAGGCCTAGTTCCTTATGTTGACCACCTCCATATGTTGAACAGTTTGTTACAGTGACTTGGGTGGTCAACTTACAGAGGTTCTACTGTATTTGTTTCTTGTGAAATATAAAGATGTTATATATTTGCAGAAACACTTACTTTATGCCTATTCAAATGTTTTAGTAAGGAGTTGTAAAAAGAGATTTAATGTAGAGTGCATGCAGACTATGCAGAAGTTATGTTATTTAAAAACCCTAGTTATAAAATAGGATAACTTGAATATTCATTCTAAAAATTCGACTAACCAAAAATCAGAGAAAGTTCATTACAATGTGATAGTGGGCATTGGGAAAGAAGGGAGAAGAGAAATCAACTCAAGAGTTCAAATACATGTGAATTCAACTGCTTTAAGAGAAATAATAAAACAAGCCAAGAGAGGTATTAGAGGCTAAAAAATACTAAGGTTCATTTCTTTTGAGAACACAAGGAAGCATATAGAACTGCAGATTTCTAAAAATAAATATTAATAGGAAATAAAAGAAAAAGAACATTACCAATAATTAAAGGTGCCAGATCAATACAGTAAGGACTCAACAAATAATTTTTGATTGGCTGGTGGAATAAGACTTACTTAAGAAAAACAGCTTAAATTTTCACTGTACTAATTAAAAATGTAATGAATTATAATAATTATAAATGGTATCAATGCATTCTATAATGTGATTATTTTCTGTATAGTAATTCTTGGATTGCATAAAGTCCTTCTGTTATATTTCTTAATCCATTGCTTTTATCTAATAAAATTTCCTACTCTATGTTCAGAAATTAAATTGTCTGCATATTACTTTTATTTATACTGTAATTTTTTCAACCTGGCCCTTTAAAAATAATGTTAGTCTAAAATTTATCAATACCTTCCATCCTCTAATACCAAAATAATAAAGTATCTGATATTGCTAATTATGGCATTCCCACGTAGGTTAAGTACACAAAGAGAATTCAACAAGCTAAAATTCTTGTTCCCAAATTCTGATTTTTTTCAATATAGAAGAATTATTAGAAAAGTACTATAATCTACGGGCAAATACGACAGCAACAAATTAGTTGGGTTTCTTTCTTAGTATACAAAGAAGTAATTATAAAAACCCGCTGATACAGCACTGAGCTTTTTCAGAAAGTTAATTCATTTACAATTCAGAGAAATAACTGCTTTGCCAGTATAATTCATTTTTTTTAAATGTTCAGTTTAAGAATTTAGGGTGGCACCTGTGGCTCAAGGAGTAGGGTGCCGGGCCCATATGCCAGAAGTGGCGGGTTCAAACCTGGCCCCGGCCAAAAACTATTAAAAAAAAAATTAAGAATTTAAGAAGTATTAATAATAATGACATTCTGAATTGGATTCTCTAAGTACAGGACTTTTTCTAGGTTGGTCCAGACTATTCTACAAAGCCCTATCCTTAAGGTTAGTACTGAAAACTTAAATAGGCACAATTTGTCTGCTATTATCATAGATTCACTTCTCTTTCGAAAAAACCTTCTTCCAGGTTCAGGTCTCTGAGCCTTTCATACCAGGCATGGTAGTGTCTTATCCCAGCTTAACTGTGTATCTACAACTTTTTTTTTTTTTTTTTTTAGAGACAGAGTCTCACTTTGTCACCCTCAGTAGAGAGCAGTGGCATCACAACATCACAACTCACAGCAACCTCCAGCTCCTGGGTTTAAGTGATTCTCTTGCCTCAGCCTCCCGAGTAGCTGGACTACAGGCACCCGCCACAACACCCGGCTATTTTTTTGTTGCAGTTTGACGAGGGCCAGGTTGGAACCCGCCACCCTCACTATACAGACCTCAAACAGGCTGGTGCCCTACTCACTGAGGCACAGGCACCGCCCATCTACAATTTAACTTCTAGACTGAGTTTTTGGGGGTTTTTTTTGCAGTTTTTGGCTGGGGCTGGGTTTGAACCCACCACCCCTGGCATATGGGGCTGGTGCCCTACTCCCTTGAGCCACAGGTGCCACCCCTAGGCTGAGTTTTTTAAGACTCAAACAAATGGTGAATTTTTTCCTATAGTGATTGGTGATTGGAGAACTATTTTAGGATAGGGCACTTTCAAAGACCTATAAAATGGCAGTATTTACAGAGATCTTAAATATAATCATTAGTTGAATTCTAGTCTGCCAAAGGTCCTCAAATTATAGGCTGTCACTCACTCCATCTTTTCGTTAGGCCAACATTATCTCCTCCAAACAATCCACAACTTTTATGAAAGTTCTGCCTGAGTGGGGAATGAAAAAGTTTCAGGAAATTCATAAGTTTGGTTTTTTCCTAGTAATTCTGCTAAAATTTATTTTTGCTCTGTTAGTCTCCTCTGGGCAGGTCTAACAGCAATGCATAGTTTTAGACCTTCTCTTATTCACTATTGCATCTTCAGTACAAATATTTTCAGATGTAAATTTCTTTCAACTTTTGGTCTCTACAGTGTCATTTAGCCCAGAAATATCAGAGGATCTTCCTTATTATCTTTTTTGAGATAGGGTCTCATTCTATCATCCTGGCTAGACTATAGTGGTATCATATAGCTCATAGTAACCTCAAACTCCTGGGCTCAGATGACCCTCCTGAATGCTGGGACTAACATGCAGGTGCCACCAGGCCCAGCTAACTTTCTTGTTTTTAGTAGAGACAGTCTCACTCTTGCTCAGGCTGGTCTTGAATCCCTAAGCTCAAGCAATCTATCCGCCTCATCCTCCCAGAGTGCTGGGATTACAGGCCTAAGCCACTGCCCCTGGCCAGGGTCTTCCTCTTATACAGGGAAAAAGTGAAGTTATTTTCAGTTTTTTTGTTAAATGATGTACCTCACGTTACTTTTAATAAACACTGAACTAGTGATTTACTACTGTCTTCCAGGTATTCTTTTGGGTGCTGGGAATTGATTATAATTTGACATATGTTAAAGCTCTTGTTTTTTACACCACTTAATCTGTGGAAACTCGGTCTTTGAATTTCAAAAATATTTTGAAACACCCTAGTATTTATACTATACCAAATACAAATTTCACTTGTTGAAAGTCAGTAATAATTTCTATTAGTTTCAACTGAATGTTAATAACTGCTTTAAACACAAATGCACAGAAGGAAGTAAAGCTCACTGGAAATGAAGCAGTGGGGTGGTGGGAGGAAGGGATAGGTGCAAACTACCTAATGGGTACAATGAACACTATCTAGGTGACAGGCACTTTTTTGTTGTTTTTGAGACAATCTCAAGCTGTCACCCTGGGTAGAGTGCCATCCAAAACAGTTCACAGCAACCTCAAACTCTTGGGCTTAAGCGATTCTCTACCTCAGCCTCCCACATAGCTGGGACTACAGGCGCCCACCACAACACCTGGCTATATTTTTGTTATTGTTGTTGTAGGTGTCCTTGTTTTAGCTGGCCCAGGCCAGGTTCAAACCCGCCAGCCTCAGTATATGTAGCTGGCGCCCTACCCACTGAGCTATGAGTGCTGCCGACAGGCACTCTTATGATCTTGACTCATGCATTACAAAAGCACTCTGTAGAACCAAAAACATTTTGTATCCCCGTAACGTTTTGGGGGAAAAAAATTTTTTTTAAAACAAGAGTCTCTCACTTTGCTGCCCTCAGTATAGTGCCCTGGCGCCATAGCTCACAGCAACCTCAAACTCTTGGGCTCAAGTCATCCTCTTGACTCAGCCTCCCAAGTAGCTTGGACTACAGGCGCCTGCCACAATCCCCAGCTATATTTACAGATGGGGTCTTGCTCTTGCGCAGGCTGGTCTGGAACACCTGAGCTCAAGCAATCCTCCTGCCTCACCTTCCCAGAGTGCTAGGATTATAGGCATGAGCCACTGTGCCCAGCCAGTATTTTGAAATTTAAAAAATCAATTGTGAAAGTACAATGAGAAAGTTTAGAAAAATTATTAATAATCCTACCACTGGGAGATAATCAATTCTGATGCATTTTTCATATATATAAGATAATCTTACATATAAGAAGATACAAGGTTGGGTGCAGTGGCTCATACCTGTAATTTCTACTACAAATAGAAAAATTAGCTGGGTATGATGGCCAGCTGAGGTGGCAAGATGGAGTTCAAGGCTACAGTGAGGCTTTAATCATGCTACTACACTAGGCTAAGAGACAAAGCAAGATAACTCTGTCTCAAAAAACAAACCAAAAAAGTCTGTGTCTTCTTTTTCAATTGTATCAAGAACATTTGCCTGTGTCATTAAAAATCTTGTAAAGAGTTTTTTTTTTTTTTGAGACGGAGCCTCAAGCTATCCCCCTGGGTAGAGTACCATGGAATCACAGCTCATAGCAACCTCCAACTCCTGGGCTCAAGCGAGTCTCCTGCCTCCGCCTCCCAAGTAGCTGGGACCACAGGCGCCTGCCACAACGTCTGGCCATTTTTTGGTTGCAGCCATCATTGTTGTTTGGCAGGCCCGGGCTGGGGATTCGAACCCGCCACCTTAGGTGTATGTGGCTGGCGCCTTAGCCGATTGAGCCACAGGCGCCGAGCCAAAAATCTTGTAAAGAGTTTTTATGGTTACATAATTATTCATCATATACATGTACTATAATTTATGTAAACATTCTGTTATTGTTGGATATTTAAGCCATTTCCTTTTAACTTAGGTAGGCATAATACTACCTAAATTTTCTATTATTTCTTTAGAAATAATCCAGTTATTTCATTGTTCAATTGAATAATTCCTAAGTTATTCAATATTTAAGGTAAAGAAAAAAATACTGTCTCACTGCCCTCCAGTAAGATTGTACTACTTAACATTCCCATGGGTAGAACTTACATTTTTTGTTGCTTCATTGATGGCACTGATTATTTAATGATAAATTGTTAATTTGATCATTTTTAATGGACTATGATTTTAATGAATTTAGCCACAATCATCAAAGAGAAAAAAAAAGATTAAAAAAAATCAATACAAATAAGGAAATTGTAAAAATTCCAAGAATGGTCATATGTGACAATGTCCTATAATTGTAAAAGTTTACTTCATATAAAATCAAAATGCAAATTACTGTGTTTTGGGGAAAAGCTCAGGATGCCATTTAAAGTATGAAACACAAACATCATTTTACTAGGTAAAAAGAGCAGAAAAGATATACACACAGCTAATGAAAATGGGATCTAATTATAACTTTGGTTTCAGAAAGCTGTGTTAAAGATGAATGTGGTAGTTAGATTGTAAGATTTGTTTGCAATGACTGGACAGAAGCAGCACATAGTTACTGTGCAAAATAAGCAATCTGTTCTTAAGCTCTAATTTTAGTGTTGCTGTGTAAGAACTCTGGCCTGCTTGTTTTTTGCAATTTTGCTTTGCTTGAGGTCAAGTGTGTGAGGACTTACTGAAAACAAAAGATCTGAAGAGTTTGTGTTTCTCACAGTTCTTTCTCAGTTGTAGCTGGGACCCTATCTCTAAATCACATTATATCATAATTTCTACAAATAATCTGTATTGCTTCCATCTCCCTAATTCCCTTTTATCTTTAAGGGGAAAAAAAGAAAAGACATAAAAGACAAGAATTTCCAAGAATAAAATAAAAAGATTTGTACTCACAATTTATGACAGCCTTAACTAGAAACATTTTCGTAGTATTTTCTTTAAAAGGTTTATTTCTAATTTTTTCTTCACCTTCATGGAGAAAAGAGGATGGGAAAATGTAAAAATGGGAATTATTATTAAAGCCAGCATTATTTAACTGATGAGACTAAGGAATAGCAAGTGTGTTATTAGTAAAAATTGGAAATGATATATGCCACTAGATAAAAGAATCTTAAATACTCATTGATCAACCTTATTGAATTCTGTCAAGATTACTTTTTGCTCACAAATATCATTTGCGTTTCTCACACAACTCTTCTCCAGCAGTGTCTCAGGTAACTTATTTTTTTGCAGTTTTTGGCCGGGACTGGGTTTGAACCTGCTACCTCCGGCATATGGGGCCAGGGCCCTACTCCTTTGAGACACAGGCGCCGCCCCTCAGGTAACTTTTATATGGGCTATACACGTGACTAGCCTACTTCAAAGGATGGTTGTCCTCTCTCAGAAGCTCAGGAAAAAGCACAAAAAGCTCTTAAATGTATCTTGCCCAAATGAAGAGACTATTTCTTGCCTGTGTCCCTGCCCTTCTAGCGACACTGATCTTCAGTACCCAACTCCGAGTTCCCCAGCACACACTGCAATCTGCGTAAAGAAGGCCCCTCGTCGGGGCGGCACCTGTGGTTCAAGGGAGTAAGGCGCTGGCCCCATATGCCGGAGGTGGCGGGTTCAAACCCAGCCCTGGCCAAAAACTGCAAAAAAAAAAAAAAAAAAAAGGAAGGCGCCTCCTGGCTTTGCTGGCGTGCGCCTCCTGGCTTTGCTGGCGTACGCCAGCGGCCGGCTCACTATCTCTTCCAGGGAGCTCTCAGTCCAGTTGTACCCCTCCTCTGTTTCCAAAGCACCCCTTTCCCCAGTCCTTCTAAGTATCTTCACTTTTTAGACTCTCAACCTCTTAAGGACAGGTCATTTCTTTTGTGTTTTTATTCTCATAGAGTAGGTATCTGTTAAAGTTTGGCGGATGAATGTCCCCAGCTTTCCCCCATAATGTGAAGGTTATCGTCTTCCCCCAGGAGCCCACGAATAGGAGGTGCCTGCTTCTAAAACTCCGAGCGCCAGATGGTACTTTCCAGACCTACTCTCATATTCCTGTTAGACATGACAAAATGAGTTGTGCTCCTTTTCATCCACCTTCTCTGAGGGTTTATGCCGCTCACGTAATTTCAACACAGCTAAAGAAAATAATCGCACTCAGCTGAGCACAGTCATAAACACGGTTGCGTGTATGTACGCGGGGAGAGAGACTGGGTTAATTTATGGTCTTTCGATGTGCAAGGTTTGATTAATTTATACATTTTTTCCGTGAAGAACTCTTAAGAAACAGATAAAAAACTTGAAACCGAAAAATAAAGAAAACAATGGAAAGAACAGGAAGACGAAACCCAGCAAGTTAAAAGCGGTAGGGGAAAAAAGCAGGGTAGAGAAAGTTTCAATGCAGGTTCCCGGGAAGGCGAGATGCCGCCACCCCCGAGTCCCCTACCCCGCAGGCGCCCTAACGCGGCCCGGAAAACGGTCGGCCGCGCCGCGGGCTGCGCTTCTCCCCGCGCGCCAGGCAGTTTGTATCTCACACCCCCAGAGACTACGCGAAGCCCCCCGGCGTAAAATCCCAAGAGGCCGGCCTCCTACTCAAGTACCCTCACTCTTTTTTTTTTGGTCCCCGCCGGGAGGAGTCGCCCTTTAAGCACAGCCACCCCAATTCCCCAACCACCCCCCTCCTTGGACTGCGCGCCCAGAGGAAAAGTCGGTTCGGCTTATATTTCTTCTGTGCAATCAAGTCAGAGTAAATCCGCCCGCCCTTTCGTGCTAGGTTAGTCCGGGCACCCGGCACCCAACAGCATTTTAAGCTTTAGAACTGAGTGCTCCATCCCGGAGGCACATCGCAGCGGGCTCCAATTTCAAGCTTCCTCTAGGCTCCATGCTCCAGCCTTCCCCACCCCACTTGAGACTTCGTGAAGCTCATTGGCTGGGTGTCCTGCCAATCCAATAGACATCGGCGAATCCCGAGCAGAGCAAGCTAAAGATCGAGAAAAAGCGCGAATTCCTGGCCCTCGGGCTCGAGCCCAACGCCCTTAAGCAGCAGGCGGCGCGCGAGGTGCCGCTACTCAGCCGCTGAGCGTCTGGGAGGAGTGTCGTTTGCATAACCGCCGCCCCTCAGTCTCCTGGCGGGGATCGGGGTACCGCCCCTCACTCAACTGGAAATCTGTTGGGTCTCGGGGCAGTCACTCCGACGCAGCAAGCCTGTGGCGGGACTGGAAGAGTTGGGGTGGGCGGTCCCGGGAGTGGATTGGCTCTGGGCGTTTCCAGGCGGCAGAAGGCGGCTATAAGAAGGGGGAACCGAAGGGGGTGGGGAGTCGGGAAGTTAGGTCGCGCTCTCGGGCTCTGGTGGAGGCGACCGTTAGTTGACGCCACGAACTTCTCGCTGGTCTCGTTTTAACGCGCTTGCCTGTCTTTCAGTCAGGATGTCTGCCCGTGGCCCGGCTATCGGCATCGACCTGGGCACCACCTACTCCTGTGTGGGGGTCTTCCAGCATGGCAAGGTGGAGATCATCGCCAACGACCAGGGCAACCGCACCACCCCCAGCTATGTGGCCTTCACCGACACCGAGCGCCTCATAGGCGACGCCGCCAAGAACCAGGTGGCCATGAACCCCACCAACACGATCTTCGATGCCAAGAGGCTGATCGGGCGGAAGTTTGAGGACGCCACGGTGCAATCGGACATGAAACACTGGCCATTCCGAGTGGTGAGCGAGGGAGGCAAGCCCAAAGTGCAGGTGGAGTACAAGGGGGAGATCAAGACCTTTTTCCCGGAGGAGATATCCTCCATGGTCCTTACCAAGATGAAGGAGATCGCGGAGGCCTACCTGGGCGGCAAGGTGCAGAGCGCGGTCATCACCGTCCCGGCCTACTTCAACGACTCACAGCGCCAGGCCACCAAGGACGCGGGCACCATCACCGGCCTCAACGTGCTGCGCATTATCAATGAGCCCACGGCGGCGGCCATCGCCTACGGCCTGGACAAGAAGGGCTGCGCGGGCGGCGAGAAGAACGTGCTCATTTTTGACCTGGGCGGTGGCACCTTTGACGTGTCTATCCTGACTATCGAGGACGGCATCTTCGAGGTGAAGTCCACGGCCGGTGACACCCACCTGGGCGGCGAGGACTTCGACAACCGCATGGTGAGCCATCTGGCTGAGGAGTTCAAGCGCAAACACAAGAAGGACATTGGGCCCAACAAGCGAGCTGTGCGGAGGCTGCGCACAGCCTGCGAGCGCGCCAAGCGCACTTTGAGCTCATCCACGCAGGCGAGCATTGAGATCGACTCACTGTATGAGGGCGTGGACTTCTACACGTCCATCACCCGCGCCCGCTTCGAGGAGCTCAACGCAGACCTTTTCCGCGGGACCCTGGAGCCAGTGGAGAAGGCTCTGCGTGACGCCAAGTTGGACAAGGGCCAGATCCAGGAGATCGTGCTGGTGGGCGGCTCCACCCGCATCCCCAAGATCCAGAAGCTGCTGCAGGATTTTTTCAATGGCAAAGAGCTGAACAAGAGCATCAACCCCGACGAGGCGGTGGCCTACGGCGCCGCGGTGCAGGCAGCCATCCTCATCGGTGACAAATCAGAGAATGTGCAGGACCTGCTGCTGCTCGACGTGACCCCGTTGTCGTTGGGCATAGAGACAGCTGGCGGTGTCATGACTCCACTCATCAAGAGGAACACCACGATCCCCACTAAGCAGACGCAGACCTTCACCACCTACTCGGACAACCAGAGCAGCGTGCTGGTGCAAGTGTATGAGGGCGAACGGGCCATGACCAAGGACAATAACCTGCTGGGCAAGTTCGATCTGACCGGGATTCCCCCGGCGCCCCGCGGGGTCCCCCAGATCGAGGTCACCTTCGACATCGACGCTAATGGCATCCTTAACGTCACCGCCGCCGACAAGAGCACCGGTAAGGAAAACAAAATCACCATTACCAACGACAAAGGTCGTCTGAGCAAGGACGACATTGACCGGATGGTGCAGGAGGCGGAGCGGTACAAGTCCGAAGATGAAGCTAATCGAGACCGGGTGGCTGCCAAAAACGCGGTGGAGTCCTATACCTACAACATCAAGCAGACGGTGGAAGACGAGAAACTGAGGGGCAAGATAAGCGAGCAGGACAAAAACAAGATCCTCGACAAGTGTCAGGAGGTGATCAACTGGCTCGACCGAAACCAGATGGCAGAGAAAGACGAGTATGAACACAAGCAGAAAGAGCTCGAAAGAGTGTGCAACCCCATCATCAGCAAACTTTACCAAGGCGGTCCTGGCGGCGGAGGTTCCGGAGCCTCTGGCGGACCGACCATCGAAGAAGTGGACTAAGCTTGCACTCGAGTCAGCATAAACCTCTTTTCCTTTCTCTCCTTTCATTTTTTTCCCTTTTGTTTTAGTTTCTTTGAAATGTCCGTGTGCCAAGTGCAGATCTGTTGTTGGAAGCCTTTAGCCGGTGTATGCATATGAAAGGAAAGGTGCAACAACTTAGTTTAATTATATAAGGTTCGTTCTCAAGTTAGATTTTTAAAAACATTATTTGAGGTTTCTCTTTAATGCATTTTGTGTGTATGCTGATTTTAGCATTTTTGGTTAGCTTAGTTTGTGCATGGAGATTTGTTTGAGATGGGAAACCTAAAGTTTGCACACCTGTCCTATAGAAGCTTAGAAACAATAAAATGTTTATTTTTATGTACTATAAAGTTAACAATGCAGTAATGTAAGAGACAGGAATATTTTTGCAAACAAATGCAAATTTAAAGTAAAGCTGAAATTGATCTCAAATTTACTGTCTTGGAGTTTTCAATTTTTTTTTAACCACTCAGGTTGGTCTTTAAGATATTAATATGCTGGGAAGTTTAACCAAATCTTGTCTAAATCTCAGATGAAGTTCCTGCCTTTAATTACCAACTATTTAAGAGGAGAAAAATCTGGGTAAACTCCTCCCTGCCCCCATTTAATACCTGAATAGGGTTTTCTAGTGTTCCCAGACTCCTTAGACGTGGCTTAAGTGTTCAAGTGAAAAAAGCTACCTGAATATTCTAGGAAAATATGAGTTACATTCTGGGGTTGAGTATGAAATGAGTCTTTCTCTAAAGTAACAAAAGCTGGGATAGGAATTGTCTTCTCATAATAGCCAAAGGAAGTATGGAAATAAGCTGCTTTTTGCTACTACAGGTGCCTGAAGACCGGTAGGCAAACTTTAAAGTTTCTTAATATGAGTCCAAAGTTACAATTACTTGGGAGGTAGGGAGACAGATATTTTCTGTTTTGAGGATTACAATTCAATACTTGGCCTTAAACATCTCCGTTAAATCACTATAGTGGATTTCTTTTTTTAAAAGGCAAACTGTATAAGATAGTCCTATATTTTGTTAATATAGAATTTGTCCATTTTCCTGTATATCCATTTGAGATTGTTACAGATAGGAATATCCACACCCCTCAGTGATCCACTATCCAAACTTTAAAACTGCTTGGAGAATGTGTAGTTAACCTAATGGTTTCACACACATAGACATGTTGATATCTTTTCCCTAACAACATAGATTAGCTTCATTTTGTTCATGAGTTACAGAAGCTATATTTTCAATTTAGTGGGCCCTTCTGTGTCATAGCAAGGGATTAATTTGGGGGATAATTAATAAAAAACTAGGGAACAAGTTAGCCTAAGAATATTTAGGCTTTGGTAATTACCCTGTCGCACGATTTGACTCTTAAGTACATATAAAGATTTTTTTTTAATCAGGTCTCCCTTGGGGGTGGGGAAGAAGATAAATTGGCAATTATGAAATTCCTTCAAAATAAACTTATTTTATTTTGGGGACAGTCTGTGCCCTGGGTAGAGCGCCCTGGTGTCATAGCTCTCAGTAACATCAAACTCAGGCTCAAGTGATCCTCTTGCCTCAGCCCCCTGAGGAGCTGGGATGACAGGTGCCCACCATAACCCCTGACTAGTTTTCTATTTTTAGTAGATATGGGGGTCTCCATCTCCTAAACTCAAGGAATCTGCTCAGCCTCCCAGAGCACTAGGATTACAGGCGTGAGCTACTGGGCTGGCTTCAAAATATACTTTTAAAAATTTTTACAGGAAATTGCTTTTAACACTCTGAAAAGCTGAAGGTAACACAGATCTGTTAGTGCTGGTGTCATGTTGGTAGAAAGTTCTCAGCAGAAAGCATGTAAGGATATTTCATGGACTACAGAGAGGATTACATAAATACTTTACAAACTATGGTGATACTAACAGAATCAGGTAAATAGTAGTTTTAAAATGACTTTTAATATGAATTTTACTAAGATAATAGTCATTCTATATTACCTTTTAATAGTCCTTTATTTGTTAGGACTTTATTTGTATAGTCCTTTGTCCCTTGGTCTAATTTCAACATATAATGGAATCTTTCTGTAAGTGCAATTTGGTATTAGTATGACTCACTTTAGATGAGTTTCTAAAGTATCAGAAAATGACCCACAGTAGTCTGATCCTATGGCCTGGCCTCTGGCAACTTGCCATAACACTAACATCAATGTAGGTAGATAATTACTTTTCTGTTGTTTTGAAAAGTAATTTGTAAAACTGCAAGCCTTTTTGAGTGTTTTAATTTAATCCTGTCTTCTCAAATTTACCTAGAGTGAATATTACTAAGAGAAGGCCACCAAAGTAGCTATTTGATGTTTCCAGGGCTCAGTTGCAACTGGTAATCTGATAACTCCTGGGAACATCTAAGATGTTAGATCAGCCATAGTCAAATAACAGTGGAAAAAATACTTGATGTTAGCATAGGGCTAAATTACAGTTTGAAGAATAATTAGCATCACTTGAACTCAAAGGTAGTGAGTTATATTAAGGACCACTGGTTACCATTAAATGCAATTATATAGAATGCTAAGGGACTGAAGAAAATAGGCATTTAAATTCTTATCTGGAAGTCTGATTAACATAGTTGTTCCTGTTGTAAGGGCACAAATCTAGACATCTATCAAAACAAGACATAACTGACTGTTTATAGTATTTGAGATGAGTGAAATTTCAAAACAAACTTTAAACTTTTATAGTATAATTTGATATATAATGGAAATGCATTAAAACTTATACATTAGGAAATATTGGTGCTAAAATAAAGGAAATATTAGTGCTATTTAGGTCTTTAAACTTAACAGGATATTTACTATATCATATCACGGAGACCTCAGTAGAGTGCCATGGCATCACAGGTCACAGCAACCTCCAACTCCTGGACTTAGGCGATTCATGGGCCTCAGCCTCCTGAGTAGTTGGGACTACAGGCACCTGCCACAACACCGGGCTATTTTTTTGTTGCAGTTTGGCCAGGGCCAAGTTCAAACCCATCACTGTCAGTATATGGGACCAGCGCCCTACCCACTGAGCCACAGGTGCCTCCCATCTTATGTGTGCTCTTAAACAGAAATACAAACTGGGTATCTAAAGGATATCTAAAAGATCTGTTTTTATGAAGTTCCAATACGGGGCCCTAAGGCATTCCTAGTTTGGAATGTAGTTTATACAAGTTGTGTTGTAAGGCATGGTCCCCTGGTTATGAACACTGGGATTAAATTGGAATTTTTTAAAAAATCCACATCCATACATCACAAGACAATTGCTAAGGGAATATATATGTGTACAGTAAGAAACAGGAATATTCAATTGCTTCTGTGTATTTAATGTATAAATAATTATGAGTAAGTACTTTTGAATTAGTTACAGAAATAGAAATTAGATGCAGAATTTCATTTCTTCAGGAAAAATCATGGATATTCAGAAAAGCCCAGTATTTTTTCACAATATAGCTCTTTAAATGGAAATATTTTAGGGTATATATATCTCTGAAATTGAATAAGATGATACTTAATGTTGAAATGTCTTTCCCTTTGAACAAATCATGATGTCATAGGCCCTTTCTTCCATGCATTTCATGGAAGGTTGTGAATTGGAGGTTGAGTATAAGCAACCAAAAATAGTTGCTAATTCAAAATTTGGCATTGCCTTTTTTTTTTTTTTTTGAGACGGAGCCTCAAGCTATCCCCCTGGGTAGAGTGCCATGGCATCACAGCTCATAGCAACCTCCAACTCCTGGGCTCAAGCAAGTCTCCTGCCTCTGCCTCCCAAGTAGCTGGGGACCACAGGCGCCTGCCACAACGCCTGGCCATTTTTTGGTTGCAGCCATCATTGTTGTTTGGCGGGCCCGGGCTGGGGATTCGAACCCGTCACCTTAGGTGTATGTGGCTGGCACCTTAGCCGATTGAGCCACAGGTGCTGAGCCACATTGCCTTTTTCTTAGGCAGAATTATAACACTATGAAAACCTATCCAATATGACTTTTTCATAGTATTAGCATATATTATATTCAGTTAATATCTTGGGACTAAAATCTGAGGCTAGCAACTTAGTTATATGTTATATGCTTTTAAATGGTTATATAACCCCTTGAGGGGTTTGTCTTAATTAGGAAAAAAAAATCTTCCCCTAATGGGACAATTTGAATTATTAAATATTTAGAAGGTAACTTCATCTCTATAACATAATTTTTTTTTTTGAGCTATCCCCCTGGGTAGAGTGCCATGGCATCACAGCTCATAGCAACCTCCAACTCCTGAGCTCAAGCGAGTCTCCTGCCTCCGCCTCTCAAGTAGCTGGGACCACAGGTGCCCGCCACAACGTGGGCCATTTTTCGGTCGCAGCAATCATTGTTGTTTGGCGGCCCAGGCTGGGGATTCGAACTTGCCACCTTAGGTGTACATGGCTGGCACCCTAGCCAATTGAGCCACAGGCGCCAAGCCAACATAATTGTTTTTGAGACAGTTTCACTATGCTGCACAGGTTGCTCTGGTCTTGAATCCTGTACTCCAGTGATTCTCCTGCACTCCAGTGATTCTCCTGCCTTAGCATTTCAAGTAGCTGAGACTAAAGGCGCATTGTTGTGTTTTTTTTTTTTCCAAAGAGAAACTTATATTTCCAGTTTTAGTTGTATCTAAAGTCATTTGAATATAAAACTAACTGGTGAAAAATCTACCCTAGGAAATGGGTGGGGGGTCACTTTTTAGAATAAGTATTGTAATGATTTAGAGATATAAAAATAATTTTCCCTTTTTTTAGGGTAAATTGTTACCTGGAGAAGTATAAGATTGTCCCTTCATAGTTATTGAAACTATCTTTTAAATATCAGTCCCTTTAGCACCTGTGAAATAACTTTTCAGTAGGTAAGTTTTGGGTTCTCAGTAACTCTTATTTTTACCTAAGTTGTGTATATTAGCCTGAGGTTATTCTATGATGACGTATAGAAGATTTTCAGTTTTCTACTAGCACTTCTCCACATATTATTGGGATAAATTGAAGAGGTTTTCTACCACTAGCATAGTGTCCCTGATAATGATTGTGAGGTGATGGAATTCTATCCAAGAATCCCTGGTTTTTCTTCTGGAACTTCACCTCATCATTTCCCTGTCCTCACCCCAAGTTATGTACACTACTTGATGAAAAGCTCTTAGCATCTGGAGTGATTTTACTCCTTTTTAAGAGATTCATTTTGTAGTAAACAAGCCTTGTCCACAGCCTCAAACCAGCACTGCCAGTGAACCAGTGAGTTCCACATATATGGACCAAGCTGAACAGCTACTAGAATGGACTCAAATGTGTAGAACATACTGTAACCAGTGACTGTGTTACCAAGTAGTGAGACTGGAAGGGGGTGTGGGAGGGTAGCAGCAGTGGGATGTCTACTGCCATAATTTTAAAGTTTATAGGAATATATATTCACTAACAATTTACTAAGCCTCTCTTATGCCAATTAAGCTGTGAGGATACAAAAGCAAAATATAATAAGCATGCCCAGCCATGTTGCATCATTTAGCATTGGTCACAATGTTGGTTGGAAGGAAAAAAATATCAAACAGAATCTAGGTATCAACTCAGTCCCAAGAAGGAATTACAAGGCACATTATTTGAAAGGTGTAAATGTAAAAATGTCAATTGGATACCCATCTACACAAAGCAAGGCTGTTTTGAGCAACACTAATTTCGAGTACTTAAGGCTGGTGATTTATGCACATTATTTCTTAAAAATCCTCAGAACCCTTGGTTTGGGTACTTTCAGAAGCAGGATCAGAGTTGCCCTGAGACATTGCCCTAGGTTCCACTCCTAGTCAAGTAGCAGAACTGTTTCAGAAATCTTATCGCTGTGCCCATCCATGTTATCTTCCATTAGATTACCTGCTTCCGCACCTGAATATCCCCACCTGTCCCCAATTAACCTATGTCAAACCCGGATTTAAACTTAATAATGGAACAAAGAGATCTTCCCTACAGGATTGAATTTAGTCATTTCAATTAAAAAGGTAAAGTGGCTTACTTCACGTTCAGGGTTAGAATACCGTGAAGAATTAAGCCTTGACAGCTTTACTTTACAATGAATAAGCCAGTGAATGTTGCAAGAAGGGGAAACCGGGCAGCAGCCGGGGCTTTGGGGATCCCGAAAGAAGCCTGGGTTCCTGCCACCGCCCTTGCGGCTGGTGGCTGCCCTGGTGGCTGCCCTGGTGGCTGAGCAGGGTCACCATCCTGCCCCGCGCCTCCGGCTGCGGTGCGCCGGCGCTGTGGTGCGCGGGCGCCGCGGCGGTGGCCTGGGCGACGCGGGGAGACAGGTGGGGTGAAGCCATGAACCGGGTATCCGACGTTTTCTCGACGAGGGGGGTGTTGGACTGGCCAGAACCTTCCAAGACGGATGTAAGTGCAGCCTTGGTCGCCCTGGCTCCAGGGCCGGGAGAAGGCGGGTCCTGCTGCCCCCGACCCTCCCTGGGGGCCGGGGATGGCTCAGAGGTGGCGCCGGACGCCTTCAGTTCCCGCTGCTGTGCCCCTATCCCTCCTCCAGAGGCGGGTCGTCGCCTTTGCCTCGGGCCAGAGGTTCCCAAAGGGACATGGGCATATTTACAAAACCAAACTCTAGAGATGAATTCGGCAGACGGTCAGAATTGAATTCTGACTCCCCACGCAGATGTTTCGGTATTTATGACGTCCCACTTCACCTAATTAGTTGGTTGCGAAATAAGCCCGATCGCCGGCGAAGCAGTTCCGCCCGGAGCAGCGCCGGGCCATGGAAGGGACGCGGCGCGGCTCGGCGCGAAGGGGCCAGCAGCTGTTCTGCCAACTGCCTCCGACCGTGGCCCCAGTGAGATTGCAGGCTTGTTGGCTGTGCCTAGCTCAGTCTCAAGGTTGAGGCCGCCCTGGGCGTAGCCGACCTACTGCGGCCTGAATTCCCATTAATTTATAGATGGCTAGGATGAGTTACCTGCCTGACTTTCCCTCCGCCTTTTCTCCCTTCTCTCCTCTTTTTCTTTCTTCCTAACCCCCTCCCTTCCTTGCTACTAAAGCCATACCTGAAAACAGTCAAAAAGGATATAATCCTGGATTCAGGTTAAACACATTAAGATTTTACACCTCTTATTGAATAGAGTTCAAGAACAACTAGTAGAAATTATTGTTAAAGGTTTGTTGTGGCATGTGGATTGTAAATTGAACTTGTATTTATTTTTGCTGTAATATTTCATTTTATAGCAAAATATGGAATTACGATTAGGGATGTGGTACTGGAGAGATGACACCAAAAGTCTTGAATTCAGAAGGTAACTCTTAACAAAACTTTATTAGAGTTTTTAATGAAAATTATATGTGCTTGGGGTAAAAAAATAATAATTCAAGCAATACAGGAAAGTATAAAGAATAAAAAAGAATAAGATAAGTATCTACTGAACTCCACCATCTGGAGATAACCATTTTTGTGAACAGCCTCTCAGACATCACTTTCTGTTCACACTTAACAGATGCTTCCTTTGTACCACACCCTGCTAACCAGTTTACCATCCCTTTGACTCAGCTGCCTGTTAACCAGTTTACAGATAAAGAAACGGGTTTCAAAGCATTAAGTGATTTGCATAAAACATTCACACAGCTTGGGGTGACTAAGAATGATTTAAGTGTAGGTCTGTTTGACTCAGAATCCATATTTAAACTGCTATATGCATTTTTATTTGAGTTATAAAAATACAGTTTTACATTACTGAACCATATCACACTTGCTGCAGTAGATGGTAAATCATAAGGTAAAATTACTAGATTAGAAAAAACTAATTTAATCTCCATTAAGAAAACACTGACTCGGCTTGGCGCCTGGGGCTCAATCAGCTAAGGCGCCAGCCACGTACACCTAAGGTGGTGGGTTCGAATCCCCAGCCCGGGCCCGCCAAACAACAATGATGGCTGCAACTAAAAAATGGCCGGGCGTTGTGGCAGGCGCCTGTGGTCCCAGCTACTTGGGAGGCGGAGGCAGGAGACTCGCTTGAGCCCAGGAGTTGGAGGTTGCTATGAGCTGTGATG
>CAUYQV010060289.1:0-41671 GCA_963574575.1 Galagoides demidoff
TGAGGTCAGGAGTTTGAGACCAGCCTGAGTAAGAGTGAGACCCAGTCTGTAGTAAAAATAGAAAAACTAGCCAGGCACTGTGGCAGGAGCCTGTAGACAAGAGTGTTTCTTAAACCCAGAAGTTTGAGATTGCTGTGAGCTGGATGAAAGTCATGGCACTCTACTCAGTGTGACAGAGTGAGAGACTGTGTCAACAAAAAGAAAGAAAAGAAAGAAAGAAAGAAAGAAAGAAAGAAGGTACTTGATGTTTAAGCAATATTGAGGAACCATTAGTGTTAAAAGGGATAGTTCAAGAGATACAAAAATGCTAAATAAAATTTTATCAAATCAAGTCCAACAGCGTATTAAAAGAATAATATATCATAACCAGGTGGGCATGGTGGTTTATGCCCGTAGTCCCAGCTATTCAGGAGGCTGAGGTGGGAGGATCTCTTCACCACAGAGTGAGTTGTTAAAACTTTTCTGGTGAACCCTACTCAATCTGGTCCAAAGCCAACAGGTGTAAACCCAAATCACATGAGTACCCCAAATATTATTATAATCAAGTAAATGGTTGTTTACTATACAAAGTTTTCTGAGGTGGAGGATTTCAAAGGCCCAAAAGTTGGTCATTTCTCCAAATTTTTGTCTGTATTGCTGCCCAATGCTCCTTAAGGGTTTCTAGAATGCAATCCTCGGCTTGTCATCCCATTTCACAATATAACTCAAAACCAGTGTGGATAGGAGGGGACTAAATGCATGTCCCTACAAGAGCAAAAGACCAAATTCCTCATACCTTAGAAGTATAGTCTCATGTTGGACCATGTCTTGTAAATTGCCTCTATAGCTCAAAGACAAAAACAAAAACCTGGCTGTTGGAAAAATGAGTGGTTAAAATTTCAGCCATTCTTGGGCTAGAAGAGAATCATGGGTGTTACTCAGAGTTTGTTTTGATCACTCCTAGCCACACTCTGCCTCCTTTCATCCCCCAATCCTAGAATCTCTGTCTCTGTTCATAGATATATAGACATTTCCCCTAAACACTGAGTTTACCTATTCTGCCTTGTCTCCTCATGCTCAGGTTGCCTTGGCAGATCTATTGTTGGCTGCAGTTTTAGATGAGATCAAATCAATTAGCTCTTATCTTATAAACTGGCTTCCCGTTACCATGGGATGCCTCACTGAGATATGTGCCTTCCTGCCTAAACTTATGTGTCTACTGAAATATCAGGTAGAAATATTCCTTACAAATTAACCATAGTTATGTGCTGCAGGCCAGTTAGAGTATAATTGGACCTCCCCATGCCATCTACATCATCCTGTTCTGACCCACAGTAGCTGATGGCTTTCTTGGATGGGCCCTTGCAGAGGTGCCAGTCAACTTGTGGACAGCTGACTTTAACAAGGAAGGACAACTGCTTACAGTACTCACATTAAAATTAAAATTATACAGCATGTCTTGCTATCTTCTTGCCCCATTGCCCACTTTCAAAACAGGCAAAAGAGGAAAATAAGTCTGTCAGCGTCTTCTTCAAAGTGGGTATCTTAATGCCAACCCAGAGTCTGTGCAATGGCCCTTTTCTCCTGGTAAGAAAGTCAGCAAAATTTATTTCTAAGAGCAGAGAGATCAATGTACCACCACAATCAAGACCCACAATACATTAATGAACGTATGTCACCCCTGTTCATCACAGCCTTCCTTGAGGTTGACCTGACTGACACTATTTTCTGTCTCAGGACATCCCAGTTCCCCAAAACCCTGCCTTCACCCACTGTCAGCTGCAAGCAATTTGGACCATTTCTTCCCAGGTTACACTGACTCTCCTACTCTGGGCACACAGGCTCTCAGAAGGTATCTCATACCCCATGACTCTATCTTCAAGGAAATCTGACTTGTTAGCATATTGGATGATTTACTAACAGTGTCAGAGAATATTGAGTGCTATACACAGGACACTCAGGAAACTGGGCCACAGCAGCCTCTGGGATTCTCACTTAAACTGTGATGCAGGATGATTCAGGATCCATTATCTCTAAGGGAACTAGGCAGTGTTCTATATGCCTCACTGTTACCTGAGATCAATAAGTCTCAACTCATCAAACCCAGCGTCCCTTTTAGTATCCTGAAGTGGAATTTAGTAGTAATGGAACCCACCTATACACAAAGGTTTTAAAAATCAAGATAGCATACTAATTTCAACATAAAAGGAATTTATCAAGTATTTTTTTCTGTATTGAGATAGTCTTATAATTTTTCTTCTTTCGACCAATTATATGGTGACACATATTAGTATACATTTTTTCTCTTTTTCTTTTTTTTTCTCTAACAGGGTCTCACTCTGTTGCTGTAGTACAAAAGCTGTTGTCATAGCTCACCACGACCTCAAAATCCTGGGCTCAAGTGGTCATTCTCCCCTCAGGCTCCCAAGTAGCTGGAACTACAAGTGTGTGCCACCACCACTCCTGCCTCATTTTTGTAATTTTTTGTTAGAAACTGGTCTCACTGTGTTGCTCAGGCTGGTCTCAAACTCTTGGCCTCCAGAAGTGCAAGCATTACAGGTGTGAGCCACTTCACCTTGCCTTTTTCTTTTTCTTTCTTTCTTTCTTTTCTTTTTTTTTTTTTTTTAAGAAATGTTATCTTATTATATTGCCCAGGCTGGTCTTGAACTCCTGGCCCCAAGTAATCTTCTTGCTTCAGCCTCTCAAAGTTCCGGGATTAGAGGTGTGAGCCACTGAACCCAGCCTTCGTTAGTATACATTTGATGTTGAACCATAATAACTATATTCCTGGAGTAAATTTTACCTTGTCATAATCTGTTACTGTCTGTTAGCTACTTTTGGGGGAGGATTTTTGTTTCATAAATGAAATGGCCCTAGGGTCTTTTCCTTGGGTTCTACTTATCTGGTTTTTTAATCTGAGTTACAGTAAGCTCAAGAAATGGAATGGATAAGTTTTACTCTTTTTTTTTCCTTTCAGTTTTTGGCTGGGGCTGGGCTTGAACCCGCCACCCTGGTATATGGGGCCAGCACTCTACTCCTTGAGCCATAGGCGCTGCCCAGTTTTACTATTTTGTTATTGTGTGTAAGATCATAATTAACTATTCCTTGAAAGTTTGCAAAACTCACCTACAAAACCAACTGAAGATTTTTTGTTTTGTTTTGAGACAGTCTCCCTTTGTTGCCCTTGGTAAAGTGCCGTGGCATCATATCTCACAGCAACCTCAAACTCTTGGGCTCAAGCGATTCTCTTGTCTCAGCCTCCCAAGTAGCTGGGACGACTGGTGACATCACAATGCCCAGCTATATTTTAGAGATGGTGTCTTGCACTTGCTCAAGCTGGTCTCGAACCTGTGAGCTCAGGCAATCCATCCACCTTGGCCTACCAGAGTGCAAGGATTACAGGTTTGAGTCACGGTGCCCAGCCCCAGCTGAAGTTTGTTTGTTTGTTTGTTTGTTTTTTGAGACAGAGTCTTACTATGACGTCCTTGGTTGAGTGCTGTAGCAACATAGCTCACAGCAACCTCCAACTCTTGGGCTTAAGCTATTCTCTTCCCTCAGCCTCCCAAGTAGCTGGGACTACAGGCGCCCACCACAACACCCAGCTATTTTCTGTTGCACTTGTCATTGTTGTTTAGCTGGCCTGGGCTGGGTTCAAAGCCTCCATGTATGTGGCTGGTGCTGTAACCACTGTGCTACAGGTGCCAAGCCCCAACTGAAGCTTTGAGGTAGAAGAGTTCTTCTTTGACTGCCATTTTGGTTTCTTTAATATTCACTGGACTATTCAGGACCACTCTTTTTGTGCCAATTTTAGCATGTTATATTTTAAGAATGTATCCTTTCACCTAGGTTTTTTATTTTATTGGCATGTCATTCATAGCACTTCATTTTTAAGAAAACTATTTTGTCCCTAGTTATTGTCTACTGTATCTTGGTTTTAAGTTTTCACTTTTCTTGATCATTCCTCTTAGAGGTCTGTCTCCCTTAGTTTTTTCAAAGAATCAGCTTTGGTTTGGTTAATTTTCATTATTGTCTTTTGTTCTCTATGTTCTCTATTTTATTTATTTTCTGCCTTATCATCATTATTTATTTCTTATTTCTTTGAATTTAGTCATATAAACAACGTGTTATTGGCATAAAAACAGAAAGACCAATGTAACAACATAGGTACAGACATGTATATAAAGGAAAACTGGCTTATGATATAGAGAACAATAAAACAAGATTCCTACTTTACACTATGCACAAAAATGGATTCTGAATAGTTTGAGGACCTAAATATGAAAGATAAAATCATGATGTTCAGGGCTGGGTACAGTGATGCACTTCTGTAATCCCACCCAGCACTTTGGGAGGCCAAGGTGGGAGAATCACTTGAGATGAGGAGTTTGAGAAAAGCCTAGGCAATGTAGAAAGACCCTGTCTCTATAAAAAATTTAAAAATTATCTGAGTGTGAGACTCAGCCCCTGTAGCTCAGAGACTAGGGCGCCAGCCACATACACCGGAGCTGGTGAGTTCGAACCCAGCCTGGGCCTGCCAAGCAACAATGACAACTGCAACCAAAAAATAGCTGGGCACTGTGACCAATGCCTGTAGTCCCAGCTACTTGGGAGGCTGAGGCAGGAGAATCACTTAAGCCCAAGAGTTTGAGGTTGCTGTGAGCTATAACACCATGGCACTCTACCCAGGGCAACATAGTGAGACTCTGTCTCAAAAAAGAAAAAAAATATCTGAGTGTGATGTCATGCACCGATAATTGCAGCTACTCAGGAGGCTGAGTTGGGAAGATTGCTTGAACCCAGGAGGTTGAGGTTGCTGTGAGCTATGATTGTGCCACTGCACTCCAGGCTGGGCAACAGAGCAAGATCCTGTCTCTAAAAATAAATAAACAAAAGCAAAAGAGAAAGTAATGTTAATAGGTGAAATTGTAGTAGATATTTTTGTGACCTAGAAGCTTGAAAAAGACATCAAGACTATAATCCAGGCTTGGCTCCCATAGCTCAGTGGGTAGGGTGCCAGCCACATACACCGAGGCTGGCAGGTTTGATCCTGGCTTGGGCCTGCTAAACAACAATGACAACTACAACAAAATTAGCCAGGTGTTGTGGCAGGTGCCAGCTACTTGGGAGGTTGAGGCAAGAGAATCACTTAAGCCCAAGAGTTTGAGTTTGAGGTTGCTGTGAGCTGTGATGCCACAGCACTCTACTGAAGGTAACATAGTGAGACTCTGCCTCAAAAAAAAAAAAAGACTATCATCCAAAAAACAAAAAAAACTAAATAATACATATGCTGAAGAGATGATTAAATTGATTACATCAAAATGAAGGCTGTGTGCCCAGTATCCAATAGTGCTGAAAATTGGTTCTTGGGTAAGAGTTACAATTAGTTTTTAAAACATAATCTTTTAAATAATGATAACTTTTAAAGTATTTCTAACAGGCCAGGCACACTGGATCATGCCTGTAATACTAACATTCTGGGAAGCTGAGGTGGGTGGATCCCTTTAACACAGGAGTTTGATGTTGCTGTGAGTGAGCTAGGCTGATGGGACAGCTAACAAACATTTACAACCCCTTTTTCCAATTTTAAAGTGTTTTTAAATTATATTTGGACAGTACAATATTTCACATGGTTCCTTCTTTGAACTTCTAGATACAGTGACTATTATGCTGACATGAAGGATTTAATGTGCAGCTCCCACCACCAGAGAAGAGCTGTATAGGGTCTGCACTTCTTAGCACTTCTCCAACCACAGGGAGTCATTCAACTTAATATGATTTTTACTTTGTTCCTATTCATCAAGAGACTTTGTTTTGTATCCATATATATAATATTCAAATTTTTATTAGATTCGGTTTTCTCTTTTCACAGTATATTTTTGATAACATGGAAGCTTATCTTCATTATCAGAAACATTAGTATCTACTATTAGGCTCTATTAAAAGGAACATAATTGGTTTTATCTTCTCAGTTATTTGCCCATTCTTTCTCTCCCTTTTCTTCTTCCCCTTGTCCTTCCTGCCCTCCCTTCCTTCCAATCTCACCCTTTTTTCTTTCTCTGTCCTTCATTCTTTCTTTTTCTCTTTCTTCCTCCCCAATTTCTCTTTCTCCCCCCTCCCTGTATTATTGGATTCTGATTTTCTGATGTTAACAATTAGCCAAATACTGATTTTTAATAGAAATTCACTCTCAATTATTTCTTTTCTTTTCTTTCTTTTTTTTTTTTTGAAACAGAGTCTTACTATGTTGCCCATGGTAGAGTGCCATGAGGTCATAGCTCACAGCAACCTTGAACTCTTAGGCTTAAGCAATTCTCTTGCCTTAGCCTCCCAAGTAGCTGAGACTACAGGCACCCACCACAATGCCAGGCTATTTTTTTGTTGCAGTTGTCATTGTTATTTAGCAGGCCCAGGCTGGGTTCAAACATGTCAGCCTGGGTATATGTGGCTGGCACCATAACCACTGTGCTACAGGTGCCAAGCCTCAATTATTTCCTTTTATTTATTTATTTAGTTTTTGAGACACAGCCTCAAGTTGTTTCCCTGGGTAGAGTGCATCACAGCTCACAGCAACCTCCAACTTCTGGGCTTCAGCGATTCTCTTGCTTCAGCCTTCCATGTAGCTGGGACTATAGGCACCTGCCACAACACCCAGCCATTTTTTGGTTGTAGTTGTCATTGCTGTTTGGCAGGCCAGGGCTGGATTTGAACATGCCAGCTCTGGTGTAAGTGGCTGGTGCCTTAGCCGCTTGAGCTACAGGAACCAAGTCGAATTATTTCCTTTTAGAAAAGAATATGAAAATACATAACCATGGAATTATTTAATTAAATTGATTAGAGTGGATTAATAATAGGCCCTTGCTTCAAAAAAATCTGTTACTCAAAATATGTCATACATGAATATAATATTTAGTTTATATATTTTTAAATTTTTATTATTGAATTAACCAAAATTAGTATTTTGTTTACTATAACATTTTAAGAATTTCAGTGCAATTCATTTTAAAGCACTCAATGCATCCTAACATTCAAAAATAATTTTTAAGCTGGACACAGTGACATATGCTTCTAGTACCAGGTACTTTGAAGGCTGAGGCAAGAAGATCACTTGAGCCCAGGAATTCAAAACTGTAGTATGCCATGATTGTGCCCACAAATAGCCACTGAACTCCAGCAGAGGCAACACAGCAAGACCCCATCTCTAAAACAATAATAATAATTTTAATAACCTAACATATAAATAGATTTAATTTATAAAGTATTTATTTTCAAATCTGTATTAGAGTACCTCCAGGGAGACAGAATCAATAGGATATATTATGTAAATATATAGAGACACAGAGATTTATTGTAAGGAGTTGGCTTACATAACTGTGGAGGTTGATAGGTTCTAAGATCTGCAGGGTGAGTCATCAAAAGGATGACCCATAAAAACCAGTAGTGTAATTCCAATCTGAAGACTGGCAGACTCAAAACCCAAGAAGAGCTGATGTTTCAGTTTAATTCTAAAAGGAGGAAGAAACTGATTTCCCAGTTTGAAGGTAGTCAGGCAAGAGAATTCTCCATTGCTGTGGAAAAGGTAAGGTTTTTTTGTTCTATTTAGGCTTTAACTGATTGGATGAGACACACCCAAATCAGGAAGGGCAATCTGTTTTACTCAGTCTACCAATTTAAATGTCAATATCACCTTAAAACACCCTCATAGAAACCCCAGAATTGGCTCGGCGCCTGTGGCTCAAGTGGCTAAGGTGCCAGCCACATAAACCTAAGGTAGAGGGTTAGAATCCAGCCCTGGCCCGCCAAACAATGATGGCTGCAACCAAAACATAGCCAGACATTGTGGCAGGCGCCTGTGGTCCCAGCTACTTGGGAGGCAGAGACAGGAGACTCGCTTGAGCCCAGGAGTTGGAGGTTGCTATGAGCTATGATGCCATGGCACTCTACCCGGGGGATAGCTTGAAACTCTGTCTCAAAAAAAAAAAAAAAAAAAAGAAACCGGTACCCAATGGCCCAGTCATGTTGACACATAGAATTAACCATCACAAGTCCATGCCTTAACTTGACAACCATACATATCTCCTTAAACCATACTTAATCTTTAAATGAAAATTATAACACAGTCATAATTCCACTTAACATGATACTACTATTCTGTGTACAACTGAAAATCCACTAACCCCTTTCCCAGAAAAGGAAGTAAAGTCCTTCTGATACATTTTTTTTGATATCCCATAGCTTAAATGCTATGATGCAAAGTTAACAATTTTTAAATACTATGATATAAAGTCAATACATCTTTTTTTACTTAATTTTTATTAAATCATAACTATGCATTTATGGGGTACAATATTTAATATACAATGTGGAATGCTTAAATCAAACTAATTAAGATAATCATCAACTCACTTATTTTTGTGGTAAGACATTTATAATATACCCTTAGTTCTTTTGAAATGCATCCTTGCATTGTGTGCAATGGTGAGAGCCCACCAAATACCCTCCCTCCATTCTCCATCCCTTCCTCCACTCCTCTTCCTCTTCTCCCCTCCTTCCTTCTGGATTCTCTTTGTGTTTTATCATTTGTATTAATGTGTAAGTGTTTATATATTGGTTTCATAATAGTATTGAGTACATTGGATACTTTTTTCCATTCTTGAGGTACTTTATTAAGAAGAATATGTTCTGGCTCCATCCAGGTAAATAAAAAAGATGTAAAGTCTCCCACTTTTTATGGCTGCATAGTATTCCATGGCATACATACACCACAATTTATTTATTCATTCATGCATTGATAGACATTTAGGCTGCTTCCACGATTTTGGCTATTGTGAAGTGGGCTGTAATAAACATTCTGGTGAAAATGTCTTTGTTGTAAAATGATTTTTGTTCATCTGGGTAGATACCTAGTGATGGTACTGCAGAATCAGAAGGTAGGTCAACTTTTAGTTCCTTGAGAATTTTCCATACTTCTTTGCAAAAAGGCTGTATTAGTTTGCAGTCCCACTAGCAATGTAGAAGTGTTCCTTTCTCTCCACATCCACGCCAACATCTACAGTTTTGGGATTTTGTGATGTGGGCTACTTTTACTGGAGTTAGATGATATCTCAAAGTGGTTTTGATTTGCATTTCTCTGATGATTAAAGCTGATGAGCATTTCTTCATGTGTCTGTAAGCCATGTACCTGTCATCTTCAGAGAAGTTTCTATTCAAGTCTCTTGCCCACAAAGAAATGGGGTCTTTGTTCTTTTCTTACTGATTAGTTTAGTTGTTTTTTGGAAGCATAACCTGAAAAAATCTCCCATTCTGAAGGCTGTCTGCTTGCTTTACTTACCAGTGCCCTTAGCTGTGCAGAAGCTTTTTAGCTTGATCAGATCCCAGTAATATATTTTTGGTGTTGCTTCCATTGCCAGGGGGAGTCCTCCTCATAAGATATTTTCCCAGGTCAATATCTTCGAGATTTTCCCTGCACTCTCTTCTAGTATTTTTATAGTTTCATGTCTTAAGTTTAACTCTTTTATCCAGTGAGAATCAATTTTTGTTAGTGGTGATAGGTGAGGGTCCAGTTTCAGTCTTCTACAGGTCACTAGCCAATTCTCCCAGCACCATTTGTTAAATAGGGAAAGTCAATACATCTCATATTACATGATAAGGGAATAGAAAGAGAAGAAGACAAAGTTAAATTTGATACACACACAAATATATTCATAACAAAATAAGGAGGAAATATTCATGACAATTACAACCTTGGCTTCTTTAACTGGTCATATGGTCGTAGCTGGTATTCATTCATACCTACCTTCTTCTGTTACCCATTCTGTATTCCCTTTTCCTTCAGCAAGCACCTCAGTTGGTCATGGTTATTTACCTAGTGGGAGGACTTAAACCTTTATTCCTAAAGGGTCTGGGCCATTCATAGTCTTGCCATTAACCTTAATCAGAACACATGGTAATTTCTGTGTTCCAGAAAACTTTTCCTTACTTTCACTATGGAGTAGTTGTCCAATTTCCCGTTTAGGCAAGATCAATCACCCACCCAACACTGTAACTCCCTTCTTTGCCCATTCAGAGATACAAGATGCTGGAAAGGACTGGGCAGTTCAGTGGAATAATTATTGTTTCACCTTGTGAAAGCATTCCTCCCTTTGGAACTAAGAGCATAATGTCTCTGGAACAGGAGAAAAATATTGCAAGTGAGTTACTAGGGTGATAGTAGTGTCACTCCCATTTCCCTCCATGGATTCTTGGACCTATGAATCTAGGCAGTGATATTTGACCTGTGGTAGGAGAAAGAGTACCACATGTTAGACACTGATTTGAAGAATATACAACCTTCTGGAGAAGTTTGCTCTAACCCTGAGAGCTATTACCACCTAGTTGGCACTATAACTGAGTTTTCTTTCTTTTTTTTTTTTTGAGATTTTTTTTTTATTAAATCATAGCTGTGTACATTTATGCAATCATGGGGTACAATGTGCTGGTTTTATATACAATTTGAAATGTTTTCATCAAACTGGTTAACATAGCCTTCACAGTGTTTTCTTAGTTATGTGTTAAGACATTTATTTTTTACACCTAGTAAATTTCACATGTACCCTTGTAAGATGCACTGTAGGTATAGTCCCACGAATTACTCTCCCTCTACCCATCCTCTCCCCTCCTCTCCTCTCCCTCTCCCCTTTCCCCCTCTTCTTGGGCTATAATTGGGTTATAGCTTTCATAAGAAAGCTATAAATTAGTTTCATAGAGAGACTGAGTACATTGTATACTTTTTCTTCCATTCTTGAGATACTTTGGTAAGAAGAGTATGTTCCAGCTCCATCCATGTAAACATGTAAGAGGTAAAGTCTCCATCTTTCCTTAAGGTGCATAATATTCCATGGTGTACATATACCACAATTTATTAATCCATTCATGGGTTGATGAGTACTTGGGCTTCTTCCATGACTTAGCAATTATGAATTGGGCTGCAATAAACATTCTGGTACAAATATCTTTGTAATAATGTGATTTTTGGTCTTCTGGATATATACCTAGTAGAGGAATTGTGGGATCAAATGGCAGGTCTACTTTTAGATCCCTAATTGTTCTCCCAACATCTTTCCAAAAGGAAAGTATTAGTTTGCATTCCCACCAGCAGCATAGAAGTTGTATATCATCATGACTTTTTCTTTCTGAGAACTGATTGACATTCACCTACATCTTCTTTTAGTAATTTTTAGACATTTCTCTCATAAGTCCATCCAGAATTTGTTCTGCTGGATTGTGTCTAGATATTTCAACCTGAGTTTCTTTCTTCTACTTTGTAATTTACATAGAAAAATTATCTTATGGCTTTTTCCCCATTGCTTTTTATTCACAGATAGCTTTATTTGCAACGGAACTGTAACTAATTCTGGTTAGAGGCAGACATAGTCAGCACGCCCTTTTTCTGAGAAAACTATTATGTTTTTATGTAACTGTCCTTCCTCTCTTCCCCCTTTCCATGCACACACCCCCTCATGTTCTCATGCACAGCATACTGCCTGGTTTAAGTTTAGGAAAATAATTTCTTTTTAATAGATCCTTAATCAATGTAGAGAATTATTGTGATTATATAAAATATGATACATTTGGGAGAAAAAATGTGAGCCAGAATGCAATGCTCTTGTCTACCAAAAATAATTATTTAACAACCATAATCACTCACTGTCCAAAAATTTAATGACAAAATATTGTGGGGCTGTCACATTCTGATTGACAAACATGATTGATAAATGTGATTTAGTAATAATAATTTTCTTCTGCCCAAACATATTTTAAAACGTCAAAAACTTTAGATATATTCTGATTTAAAGAGCTATACTTAGTTACAAAATATAAAATTTCATTTAAAATTTAGTGTATGTATAGTGCAAAAAGATTATGCAACCTTAAAGAAAGATGGGGACTTTACCTCTTACATGTTTACATGGATGGAGCTGGAACATATTCTTCTTAGCAAAGTATCTCAAGAATGGAAGAAAAAGTATCCAATGTACTCATCCCTACTATGAAACCAGTTTATAGCTTTCTTGTGAAAACTATAACACAATTATAGCCCAAGAAGAAGAGGAAAAGGGAGAAGGTGGGAAGGGGAGGAGGGAGGATGGGCGGAGGGAGAGTAATTGGTGGGACCACACCTAGAGTGCATCTTACAAGGGTACATGTGAAATTTACTAGGTGTAGAATATGAGTGTCTTAACACAACAACTAAGAAAATGCCGTGAAGGCTATGTTAACCAGTTTGATGAAAATATTTCAAATTGTATAAGCAGCACATTATACGCCATGATTGCATTGATGTACACAGCTATGATTTAATTTAAAAAAAAAAAGATTCAGAGTAAAATTAAGGCAAATTTTTCAGCTTGTCTGTTTATCTATAAATTTTCCAGCAAACTAGTTACACCTTTACTCCCTTTTCCATATTTACATATTGTTGTATATTTAAGGTGATTTTCTTGTAGCAAACATGACATTATTAATAAAGAAAATGTGAAAATTCACACTGCCAGGTAACAAGCTTATGTTAATATTTTACACCTCAACCATGAAAGAAAGCTATATTAAGTTTACATATAATTTAACCAGTTAATTTACAGGAACAACTGTTTTTAATGGGAGCGACTCCTCTTCATAACCTTTCCTTTCTAGGAAATATCATTGTTTATAAAATAGAATCACAATAATATTTTAATATTTGATCTTAATTATTATGTACACTGGTAGAATTCTCTGTAATTTAGTCATATGCTAATAAATACAGGATCAGTTCAGATAGATATAATCAAGCTGAGCTCAATAAAATATATTGTATAGGGTTTCATTTGCTACAGAGGAAAAATCCAACATTTCAATGACAATAACCATAGCTGTTTGAAAATGTTATAGTAAGTCAAACATCCATGATTATGAAAATAATTAGAAGACTTTAAATTGCTTAATATTTGAAATCACAAGCAGGATCTCCTAATATGTATCCAGCTATAACTTTGCCTTTATGATACAACTAATATAAGAATTGAATAGCTATTGCTTTGAGGAGGATGGGCAGTATTAGTGGAAATAAATGACATTGACAAAATAATTACATAATTTATTGAATAAAAACTGCAATTAACACTTTTTAAAAAATCAATGAAGCTCTCCTTTTATGTGTGCTAACCTCCCCCCCCCAAAAAAAAAATACAATGAAGAAGAGTATTGTGAAATGAATTTCTGTTTAAATCAAAACACTTTTTCTCTGGCTTTTTTAAAAAGTGATTTAATTTTAAAATACAAATAGCAAAATTTATCTATGCAGTTTCCTTATAACTTCTTCATTTCAATACTTTATCTCAATACAGAGAAATCTAAACAACAATTATACTTTTTGTGACAATTTCACTGATATATTGGGTGAAGGAGGAGTAATTAGCAACACCCATCATCTATTTCTCAAGTAATTACATGCTTCTAAAAATTTCCTTTTAAAAATATGTTTGACATACTGTGAAAAAATTTTGCATTTCAATTTTAAATATTACTAAATACAAAGCACAACTCATCCCTGTTTTAATTACCTTTTTACAATAGAATATTCTGCTTTTAATCTTTTACTTTTAAATACTGTGATTGTAAGTACTTTAAGGTCACCTATTTCATCCTACTTTGAGCAAATAAGGTACAGTTGAAAAATTGACTCCTAATAGTTTGTGGCTTTGTAGAAGGTAAGCTTATTGTCATTACTGTACAACAATCTATTCTGAAGATTCTAGATGTGTTGTCCTCATCTATGGTTGCTTTGTTCCCAACTGGCCACACTGGGACCCAAGGTGATGGAGGCTTTGTCATTATAAAGTTTTGGCTGTTAATATCAACATAATCATCTCCATTCTAGTTAGCTAGAAAGGAGAAAGTATATAGGAGGTGTTCTTAGAAAGCAGGCTTGAAAACAGGTACTACCACTTCCACCAGGGACGACTAACTCAGCACAGTTTCCCAGTTTTTCCTTTAGCACTGAAAGTCCTAGGTCTGGGAAGCCTCCTAGTCATTGGCAAGGAAAAATGGCTGATCTCATGCACTCTCCCCTGGGAAGAACTTAGTCTCATTATCACCCAAAGGCAAGGAATCTCAGGCAGAAATTGAGGCTACAGTTCAAACAGGGAGGAGGATAATAGATTTGGTGGAATGCTGTCAATTTCTTTCACAAAAGACTCTGTTTTATTACTCTTTATTCCAAAGCCTATAACTTTTTACTTGGCTTAGAGCAAGACCTAAATAAATGTTGGTGAAATAAAATTAATGACGCAGATATTGCCCTGCTCCTTTAAACTTAAAAAAAAAAAAAAGGAAAGAAAACTGAGCAGATCTACTGCTTTCTGTATTAAACTCTACTATAAACCTTTGTTCAAGAGAAATATTTCTATGATGCAATGATTTGATTTTATGAATGAAGTCAGCTTTCTATCCTAATGTTCGAATGTTCCTTCTTCTTTGCCTCAACTAATTAGCTACTCTTGTTTTAACAAAGTTAAGAAAACATTTTCCTTTCAGATATTATTCGACATTATACATATCACTCCTGTCTTTTTTGACCTTGGAAGCTCACCCATATTAGCTGAATGCCTAAGACTTAATTGGTAGGATGTTGTAGTAAAAATGACAAGGATGCTGGTTTCAAATGATCTAGGTGCTATCTCTCCAAAACTGATGCTTCTGGAAATGTCACTCAAATTCTCTGGACCTAATATTTTTATTTTAGTTAATTTAGAATATGGCCATGCACTGCATAATAAAGTTATGGTCGATGACAGATCACATATTTGATGGTAGTTCCCTACGATTATAATATTGTATTTTTATTGGACATTGTCTATATTTAGATATGTAAATATCTGACATTGTGTTGTAATTGTCTACATAGGTGTGTGGTAGGCTATATTATCTAGGTTTGTGTAAGTACATCCTATGATGTTCATAAAACAATGACATTACCTCAAGACACATTTCTCAAAACATAACCTGGTAGTTAATTGACCCATGACTTTATTAATACATGTCCTGTCTATTCAGAGACTTATGTTGATGATAAAAATTAGGCATATAAACAGAGCAGTCATGCATAGTAAAGTGTTATGAGAACTCTTCCTCTCCTTTACTACTATGTCCATTATTGGGTCATGTAAGGCATCATACTTGCATTTCAGAACCCTATTGGACAGCAGATTTTGGTAACCCCTGTTCATTCTCATTCTCTTGTCATTATAGGTAAAAATAACTAACGAATTATCTTGGTTTAGGGGTCTTTATTCTTTCCTAGGTGCTCCTCAGAATGGAAGAAATAATTTTTTCCAATGTTTGAAAAATACTACATGTGTAGTTATTGATGGAAAAATTCGAGAAATTTTAAGAGTTACCTCCAGACACGACCTGCATAAAAAATTATAAGATGTTGACACAAGAAAAAAATGGAAAGTGATAAATTTTGCCCATGCAACATAAAACTATGTTCCTATTTCACAACATGTTAAGATTAAAATGTATATGAGTATATAATTGAGACTGATAATTCAGACTACAGGGTAGGTTTTAGTCAGTGCATGAGCGGATCATTTTTATGACTCAATCCACTTATATTTGAATTGATCAGAACCACTTAACAGTATTTTGGATAGTGTAATGGAAATAGATGAAACCAATAGCAGAAGGCTAGTAGGAAAGATGGGAGCAGGCTTAGTTAGAGTAGTGGTTTTGAAACTGCCAAGCACCAAAGATCAGTTTCATGGTAAACATTTTTTCCATGGACTGGAGTGAGGGGATGGTTTCAGGTTATTCAATCACATTGCACTTATTGTGCACTTTACTTCTATTATTACTACATGGTAGTATATTATTAAGTAATAATATAATTCTTCACAATACAGAATCAGTGAGAGCCCTGAGCATGTTTTCCTGCAACTAGGCAGTACAATCTGGGGGTGATGGGAGGTAGTGATACAAGAAGTGTGTTCAGTTCTACTTCAGACCATCAGGCATTAGATCCTCATAAGAAGCATGCAATTTAGATCCCTTGCTTGTGCAGTTTACAGCAGGGTTCCCACTGCTATGAGAATCTAATGCTGCCACTGATCTGACAGGACGTGATGCTGGCAATGAGAATGGCTGTAAATACAGATAAAGCTTTGTTTGCTCCCCACTGCCCACCTCCTGCTGTGCAGCCAGGTAACTAACAGGTTCGGTCCGAGGTCTGGGAGTTTCAGGACTATAGACTTAGGCAACTAAGGATACTTCAACTGGCAAATGGGCAGTGAATGGAGAAATAGAAAAGCCAGAGTTAAAACAGCCATTTCTATTTCAACCACAGGAGTGTGGCTTTTATGTAGTAATTTATGTATCCTTAGGATAATGAAACTCCACTCTTTTAAGGGGATTTGAAAAACACTTTTTAAACAAGTATCATTTAAAATTTTGTTTATTATTATAGGATTGCCCTACATGTTACAGAAATTTAACTGAGTGCCAAGAAAATTTCCTGGATGGAAGGTAAAGTCATACTGAACTGAAATAAACTACTTTATGCTTTTATGTGGTAAAGGGGTGTGTATTAAATATTATATAATTTAAAAAGAGAGTATAAACAAAATGTGTAGAACAGGAAATAAATTTCATAGAGTTGTACATATAATCAGCTGTACCATAGCACTTGCCAGGGAACCTTTACATAGAGATGGAGCTTCCGCCTGTCAGATGTGCTGCGCTTAGCAATAGCACTGGATGGACTGAAAAATTAAAGTGTTAGTGTGGCAGAATAAATTAACTTGCCAGGTTTGTTAGTTTAGCTAAAGAATATCAATAACTAACATTGAGAGGGTACTTCCTATGTGCAGATACCTTCTTAAGAATATACATTTATTGATAAATATTGATATTTCAAAATAATTGTTCACATATGCTTTAGTCTGTTTGGGATGGTATATGTGAATATTACAAGTGGGGTGGTTTATAAGCCACAGAAATTTATTTCTTACAGCTCTGGAAACTGAGAAGATCATGATCAAGCTTCCGACAGAGTCAGGGTCTGGTAAGGACATGCTGTCTGGTTCATAGATGGCTGTCTTCTCACCATGTCGTCATATAGTCAAAGGAGCAAGGCTGTCCTCCTTGATCTCTTTTACAAAGGCACTAATTCCATTCTGGAGGGCTGTACCTTCTCAGCATCACCTCTTAAAGGATCAACTCCCAGATATGATCACATTGAGTATTACACTTCAATGTGTGAATTGGGGGGCTGCGGCACAAACATTCTGTCTATAATTCCAAATATTAATATTAAAAAGGAGAGTAAATGTTAGAGAATGTAAGTATGTTCCCAAAGTTAAACAAATTGTAAGTTTTAAAGTCAAGATTTATACTAGTTGGGATGAAATTTTTAATCTGAATACTATATTTCCTTTTAAATTCAGGTGAAATTTCAATGTATTCCTCCAACATAAAATGATCTCCTGGGATCCAAAATGCCATGTTCTTTTATGGTTTTAAGAAATTGTATTGGACAAAATTTGTCATTTTTGAGTCATTTGTAATTGATTATTTAGAGGCAGCAATACGCCCAGTGTTTGCATTCAGAGAAACCTGGATGGTTTCCCAAATCCATCTCTATTCTAACATGCATTATGGGGGCAATAAAATCTACTGTAAAGAATGGTTTGAAGGTGCAGATGATATAACATACTAATATGTTTAGAGGAGGGTCTGGTGCCTCTACATATCTCCTCTCCTTTAATTTCTTGGTCATTATATATTCATTGTGTCCTCTGTCATGTGTGTAAACAAAAGGCTTATGGAATTTATTTAGAGTTATTTTTTGATTCTTAAAATACTGAACAGAACTCAGATTATGGTTAATCCCAGCTGTCTCTTAACAAACAATATTTTTATATCAGTTGGATGAATGCCACAGATTATTATGTTGTGTGACACTATTTCAAAACAATAACATTTCATTTTATCTCAGAAATATTCAATAACCTACCTTTTTCCCATTTAGGATGATAAGAAGAGGGAGTATCTGTGCACATTTTTCTCAAAGTGTGGTTGTTATATGAAAATGTAGAGAAAGTAGAAGGTAATTTGAATTTTACTTTTCAAAAAGTATAAACAAAAGGCATTTTTCTTGCCACAGAGGAATTCAGATTTTTTAATGCAAAAGCAGAGGGCAAGAAGTAGACATATTTAGACACTGATGAAGGTCCCTGTTGAAAAGTTCTGGAAATGTATTTTCTACCCTTAATGATGACAAAATCCCAAAGGAAGATGATCATCATTAATTAAATTTTGGAATCTGTAACAGGAATCTTGAGCCTTGTTTCCCAGCTGGGACTGAGGAAATCAGCAAGTTTCCAGGATTCCTCCACATTTTGCTATGACTTAATAAAAATCAATCGGTGTCATATTAGCATGGCCTAGTCACATAGAAAGGTTCTTTCTTTCACAAAGAAACAACCCTTGTGAGTTGATGATGACCCATCATTATGTGGGAGTACTCCACAATTCTCTAGGTCTCCCCAGAAGAATCAGAGAGACATACCATGTTTCCCCCAAAATAAGACACTGTCTTATATTTATTTTTTCTCAAGAAGACACACTAGAGCTTATTTTCAGGGGATGTCTTACTTTCTGTGCTGAAATGCATGGCAGATATGCTGCATAGCCACTCCCATCACTAGGTCTTATTATCAAGGTACGGCTATATTTAACAAATGCATAGAAATTCTGCTAGGGCTTATTTTGGGGGTAGGTCTTATTTTCGGGGAAACATGGTATGGAGAAAATCTATGGAGGTGAAGATCCTGCAGTTAAGCATAGGAGAATGTTGAATGATTTTCATGGGCTTTTGACCAGATGATAAGGATATATGTGGGTAATTATGAGCCAGTGGAACAATAGAGTAGAATGGCAAGGAGAAGGGAAGCCAGATCAGATCTGAGCATGTGTAGTTATTCGCAGATCCTTGACAAAACTTTTCTGAAAATGGACAGAGTATAAAAGAAACTTGAAACCTGGGAAACCAGTGGCTTCCAGAGACAAGGTACAGAGGAGATATTCAAACCAGGTGTATTAAAAGGGAAGGTCATGCACCTGGGCAGTGCAAAGATGGCATCTATAGCCATGGGCACATAGAGAACCCTTTTATATGGATCTGGGGAGTGGGAATGTTCCACAGGTTGCCTGTCAGATCAGGGTCTTGGGCAGGAACTTCTCAAGGGGTGGGGGGGTCAGATCCTTTGTGTTTTTGTCATAGGACAAATGGAGGAGGAGGAGGGGAAAAGAGTTTGTGCCCGGCTGTGTTAGGCCCCCCCCAACAAAACCATTGAGAAAAATCTTTGAGAATTTATAATTAATTAGCTTAAATGAGGTTATTTCTTCTAAATAGAAAAAAAGATGTATAAGTAAGTTCAGTTAAAAAATAACAGAAATAAGTACATCTCCATCTGTCTGCCACATTTGTGGAATTTGTAATTTATATATGCATTTATCATACCACATATTCTGTATTTTTCCCTATTCTACATGATACAGTCTTATCATTCCAGTACATGAAAGCGTATCAGAGCCAGACTGCAGAGTTTAAATCGTAGCTTGGCATTTCATTAGCTGTATGACCCAACACAGAATTACTTGATCTCTCTGTGGCTCAGTTTAGTCATCTGTAAAATAGAAATACGTACATAACTTCCCTTATGAATGTGTTATGAAGATTAAATGGCATATACATGAAAGTGTTTAGAAAGCATTGGATGCATTTTAAGTGCTTGGTAAATGCTATATATATATATATATATATATATATATATATATATGCATATATACATATATGTATATATATGTATACACATATACCATATATATGTGTGTGTGTGTGTTGTTCAACATGTTTTATTTTTCCTGTACAAACAGCAAGCACTATTACACAGACCAGGAGCCATTTTGGTCACAATAGACACTTTTTCTTCCTTTGTGCCTTTTGTACCATTTCACTCACTGCATTAAAATCTCTAAACTGACCCTCACACTTTTCTTTCCAAAATACAAAATGCTTCCAATTGTTCACCTTTTAAAATTACAATCTTCTATACCTTGCTTTCTTCACAGCAATTCTTATTATTCCTTCAAAAACAAACTTATTAAAAGTATAGGCTGCAATAGCCATCTTTATGTCCCCTGCCCCCACTTTCCTCAGTCCACTAAAAATGCCCACCTCCCTCACCATTCTGCAGCGTCACTCCAGCTCCGGCCACCAAAATGTCCTCTTTACTTGTTTTACATGACCTCCAGGATCTACTTTCAACCATTCCATAGAATTTCCAAACTCCTGTTTTTTTTTTTTTTTTTTAAATCATACTAATATGTATTATAGTTCTCTTCTCATTACACAATTCTCTGTGGAATTCCACTCTGATTATCCTTTAAATACTGGTGTCTTTACACAGTAGAAATCTATCCTTTCTGTTTTTCATATTCTATCTTCTTTTCCTAGATAATTTAATCTATTTTTTGTTTGTTTTTGTTTTCATTACCTTCACTATTATCAAGAACACTTCCTAATTATGTCAGTAATTTAAAGGGAAGAACACTTTTAAGGAAGTGCTGTAAAGTCTTTGTATTCTGTGTGTCTAATGGGCATGTGTGTGTTTGTGTGCGTGTGTATTTTTGGAACAAATCCCTAAGAGTACTGCAAATTTTCAGCCTTCCCCATGAATTCATTTGACTGTTTACCACAAATTGAGTACATTTATTGAGTACCTATTACATACCAAGCAGTGCTCTACCAGTGAAAACAAAATTCCCTGGTCTATGAAGCCTATGAATTTTATATTCTGTCTGTAAGATCAAAGAATGCATGCATATTACTTCAGAGGTTAAATATCAGAGTGAGACGTGATCTGAAGTGAGCAGCTTTAATGTCTCAGAATTTGAAACAGAGTCAAAGGGGGTCTCTGTGCCGATGGATCATTTAAGGTCTTGGCTTGTTTATTTTGTTCTATCACTCTCATAGACTGCTCATTTTTCTGGTGGACAGGAAAGAGAACACGAATTTGGAGCATTATGTAGAAACTTTTAGATCCTAAGGGTCAGTTCTGCTTCCCTTCTACATGTATTGGCCAGAACTCAGTGACTCAGTAAGTGCAAGGAGGAGTGGTAAACATGATCTTCACATCCAAGGGAATAAGAAATAGGTTTGGTGAACATCCAACTTTCTCTCAGCAGTATGGTGCTATAAAGATAAATAAGGCAATTAAGGAGCTAGAGAGTAGTGAAACAAGTATGTGGATGATAATTAAGTGTGATCTTCCAGGAAGGCCTAACTGAGAGACTTTGGTAGAGAGGTGAATAAGGAGAGGAAGTGAGCTGTTGAGATAAGTGGAAGAAGAGCAATCTGAAACAATGTTAACAGAGGTGTTAAATCAGATGAGCAGGGGTCCATTCGGATGTGGCTGTAAGAGTCCAAGTAACAACCAACCAAGTTTCAGCCTCTCACACATAGCTGAGTGAATTGAGCTTCAGCTAGTCACTGGCAGACAGATGCTTATCAGACATCCCTCAAGACATAAAAATAAGGCAGAGCCTCTGGGTAGCTAGTGAGGTGATTTCTCTGATTTGCTTTTGTATGTGGTGGACAAAATCATTGCTCACACTACTGGGCACAGCTCTCTACATCTCCACTGGCTCAGGGTGTTCCCAGATCCATGAGATGTTATTTGTTTATACAAAATATACTAAATTTAATTTGTCTAATCTCTTGCTCTTAACAGAGGTTAAGTCTGTTAAACAGAGGTGTGTCTCAGTAGGAATGCAGGGATAATGCTTTGAAAGACGTAGTTCATGTCCATCTATTAAAATGGGACGATCTTCAGATCTCTTTTCTATTAACCTCTTATTACTGGGTTGACAATTTATCTCTACCAAGAGTCGGATAGTACATATTTTACTTATTGAGGGTCTCGTATAATTCTATTGCAACTACTTTACCATCATTGCAGTGTGAAAGCAGTCAAACACAAACAGATCTGCATGGATGTGTTCTTAATAAAACAGAGTTCTGTGAAACCGGCAGAGGACCAGGCTTGGTCAGCAAGCTATAGTTTTCCAATTCCTGCTGTTTGCTTCCATGTTTTATTATTTTCCATTACAATTCTCAAACAACCAAGCAAACGATTTTATAGCCAGCTGTTTTAAGAAACTCATATTTAAGACATTAATAATTAGGCTGAATTAGAAGCTCGCTTTATTATTACTTTAATGTTTAACAAAACTGTATTTTAAAAATTATTTCAGGATAAACTTAGGGAAAATAAGTCAATAGACAGACTAAGAGGTGTTAATAACATGGAAGAGTAAGATTTTTCTTTTCCCTGAACAGCTGCCTTTGGTGTAAGTTTCTAAAATGTTAATGCATTAAATTTTTCAGTAAAATGCTATTATCTTTTCCTTTGAATATGATTAAATATGAGACTAATTTTAAACTTGATTGAGGGAATTTCAAAGTCAACCTCTATTACACTTAACTCAGGTGTTTCATATAGTTACTTTTCTAAAATATCTTTCAATTTTTTCTGAGAGCTATGGAAATATGCAGTAACTTTGTGTTTAAAACAGTGTAATGGAAAAATGAACTAGCTAAATTAATGCTTGATTACTATTCTGCTTATAGTGTGATTGGAAGGTATTGAAATTTCAATTCTGCTATATTGCAGAAAAACATTAAGGAAACACTTGGGCAATGATATTTGTTAATTGATATGAAACAAACACTTTGAGAAATACTACAGGGAATATTAGAAGTTCCTTTCTGAACATTTTAAGATTAAGAAAAGCCTCATCTTTTTCATATTTCAAACAAATATATATTTTATTCCATAAAATCTTGGTGTTTTTGAATAACTCCTATTTTCTTTTTATTTTAATACCTCCATATGTATTTATACATATATAAATATATATGCAGCCATTAAGACTTTTATTTTACTTGGTGTTTTCTGAGTTTCTGAAGTATGTGGTTTGGTGTCCTATTAATTTTGGAAAATTATTTCTTCTTTCCTGTTTTCTCTCTTTTCCTTTTGCAATTTCTACCATGTGTATGGAAAGCTTGATGCAGGACAGGTGGCGCCAGGACCTGCCCAGCCACCTTAGCCCTGGCAGTGTTGACGCTGTGGCGGATAGAGGAACCAGCTTGCTGGAAGGGCTGGACTCCTGCCATTGAGACACTGGGGCCTTGCTGTCGGTTCCCCGGGCACTTCTGACTAGTCAATTTCAGGGCTGGCACCTTGCTGTCTCCTCAGGTGATTTTCCAGGGCCTAGAGTTCCGGCACCTTGCTGGTGATTGGACAGCTGACTGTAACTGACAAAGACCCATGCCCTAAAAGTCAACATTGAGTTCTGGCAAAATAATTCCCTGAGAGTATATATACCCCTGAGCAGAGAGCCTGAGGACAGACTTCCGAGAGGAGCAGGAGAGCTTGTTCCCAACTTGAGTTCTCTCTGCTAGGAGCTTTGTTTTTTGTAGTTCTTGTGTTCTTTGTTCCTGTGAATAAATCCTGTCTTACCACTGATCTGGGGTCCTTCGAATCACCCAGACCAGGAACCTGAAACACCAGTATCAAGCTGATTAATTTCCACAGATTTTGGATGCTCTGTTTTGTTTATGTTCATTTTTTTGTTCTCTGTTTCAGTTTGGATAATATCCGTTGATTTGTTATCTTAAAGTTCTTTTTGAACTTTATTCTTTTCTTGGCTATGTTGAGTCTAGTAAAGGAAATGAGAAAATGTCAAAGGAATTTTTTGTTACCATACTTTTCATTTTTAGCAATTCTACTTAATTCTTTCTTTTATTTTTTCCCTCTGAGATTGTTTATTTGTTCATGCAAGTTTTCCTCTTTTCTTTTCTTTTCTTTTTTTTTTTTTTTTTGACAGAGCCTCAAGCTGTCCTCCTGGGTAGAGTGACATGGCATCACAGCTCATAGCAACCTCCAACTCCTGGGCTGAAGCGAGTCTCCTGCCTCCACCTCCCAAGTAGCTGGGACCACAGGCACCTGCCACAACACCTGGCTATTTTTTTGGTTGTAGCCATCATTGTTGTTTTGGCAGGCCTGGGCTGGATTCAAACCCACTACCTTAAGTGTATATGGCTGGTGCCTTAACGACTTGATCCACAGGTGCGGAGTCAAGTTTTCCTCTTTTCCACTAAAGTTTTAACATATTTTTGTTATTGCAAATTCCTCCTCTGATCATTTCAACATGTGCGTATGGTTTAATACAGGGAGTTTTGGGTTCTTGGTCTTGGTGATTCATTCCATGGACCACAGATCAGTGGTAAGACAGATTCATTTACAAAAACAAAGAGTGTAAAAATGCCAAACCTCCTGACAGAAAGGAGAGAGGACCCAGGTCTGGGAACAAACTCTCTCTTGCTCCCTCTTTCTGTCTGTCTCCAGGCTCTCTGCTCAAGGGTATATGTACTCCCAGGGGGTTATTTTGCCAGAACTCAATGGTTACATTTAGGGCAGAGTCCTCTAAAGTGACAGTCAGTTTTCCATTTAGCAGCAGAGTGCCAGAACTGTCAGGCTTTAGAAACCTACATGAAATTGACCAATCCTAGAAATGGTGGTGTTTCCCATTCAGCCAGAGGTGTAAGAGGAAGGAGACACCAAGGTGCCCAGTGTCTTCCCTGCAGTTGTCTGGTCCCTCTAGCTACTGGAGCCTCTTAGGACCCCCCTGCTTACCTCCAGCCTGATGGTTCCTCTGCTGGCTGCCCCAGCACCAACAAGGCCAGGGTTAAGGTAGCAGGTCCTGACCTCACCTCTTCTGCATCAGTCTTATTGTTGACTTGTCTCTTGAGAGTGGTTTATTCTTTCTTGGTTCTCAAGTACCTTATATATTTTTTGTTGTTGTTGTTGAAATTTAGCTATCATTTTGAAGATGATAAAGGCTAGATGACAAAAACTATGCATTTTGCCTGGAAATGGGCACACTTCGTCCTTTGATATATATGTTAGAGAACAAGCAATTTGGGCTAATCTAGTTAGGCATTGAGCTGATTGCTGCCGTAAGGGTCTCGTGGAAAAGTGATGTTGCAAAGAATAAACATGCTTATTAAAATTGTGTTTTAAATAAGGGTGACCATCTGCTCGCTCAGGCAAAATGGCGTCTTTATTTGTGGTTGGTTTATACAGGGAATTTTGTACATGAGCACAATACAGCAATGACCTCATTGATCCATTTAAATATCATGTGACTACCTAGTGTTTAGCTTCCAATAATCCACTCAACGTGCACCTTTTGACATAACCCTTTCAACATAACTCAATTTAACATAAGTTAATGGAGAACATGTTGTTAACCATTACTTCTTTGTTCTTATCTGTTGATGCCTGATGTTGTGGAGGAACAAGGTAGCTTGAATACCTGCTCTTGCTGGCCTTACTATTTGGAGGCTGTTACTTCAGATCTTTAAACAAGGTATAAAGAAACTTCTTGGGCATACAGGAATTTGTGTGCAAACCTCTGCTCCCATGTAGGCCTTAAGTCGGGTTTTTTTTTTTTTTTTTGCTGGAACCTTTTATACGGAATTTTCAGGCTGGACTTCTAAAAAGCCTTTCACAACCCAAGTTTCACCTATGCCGTTAGATATCTGAATGCATTGGGTAAATTCCTCTTCTCTTGAGGTCCCTGAGCACATTTCCATTCCCAGACCCATCAGCAAGCCGCCTTCATTACTTACCACAGATCAGGAAAGATTACTGATGGGTATCTGGCCAGTTTTCCAAAGGGCTTTTTTATTGGCCTTATAAAGTCAACCTTAATTTCTTAATGCAGCAGAAGCCTTGGTTATGTTAGGCTCACAACCAACCTGGCCACATGGGATTCTGCCACAGTTTCTTATAAGTATGCCTATACAAAGTCTTTTCACTGCTCTCTCTCATAGGGCTTTTTTGGCCAGAGGAATATAGGCGTTTTGCCTATAGCTGATGTAAAATTTGTTACTATGGTTTCTCTCTGTGATATGAAATTTTCAAATTTCTTTAATGCTTCCATGTAGTTGCAGTATGGGCTGGTTTGCCAGGAAGTATTTTCAACATCTAATGTCTCTCAGATTTAGGTCATCTCTCCGTAATAGACCTCACAGATGCTCACCGTATTTTTGCTAGTGTTTGATATTACATTAGGAGATATTTTGAACAGTTAGCCCAGAGTCTGGCATGATCACCTACCTTGAATTTATTTAGATGTGGAGAGAGCTCACTTACCAATGAACACAAATGTGTGAAGTACATTTAGTACTCATACCAAGTTGAGGATTCTCAAGAGTCTGAAGAGGAAAGGGGGAAGTGTGATAGCTTTGTGTTTTTATTGTGAATTGGGAATAGAGCTAGAGAGAGGCTTGTCACCTGAATTGGAGCCTGCCTCGTTTAAAATCCCTGCCAGCCTACAAAGGCAGGGGACACACATGGTGGTGTTTCCTATGAGTTGCTACAGTGATGAGATGGTAGGAGTGATAGTAGCAGACAGAGAGCAAGTGAGCCTATTTAAGGCCAAACACCAAAGTTGGAGTTACCTTCATTATTATAAAAGGCCAGTCTAATTTCAAAACAGGGATGTAATTTCTTATCCAACTTAATATCCTAATGAGTGTTAAAACATGAAAGATTAATAAGAATTACAGAAAAATGAATGAAGATAAATTTGTTACATGAAAACATTGCAAAGTAACTAAGAAAATGGAAAATATTACCTTTGAAACATACCTGTAGCCTGGCATCCTCAATAGTCTCATCTCCCTTCAAATTACACATAGGAGATCACAGCTTCAACCTTCCGTCTTGCTCCAACTTCTTCCTTAACTCTGTAAACTGCACAGCCATAATCTTTCATAATTTTAATTACATCATTTAATATGTATGTTAATACTTGCATTATTAGTTTCTTTGCATTATCAGTTTTATATTTTTAATTTGTAATTAAGTATCATCCTTTGATTTTATAATGTATTTATGTATTACCGAAACTCTTGTAAGCCAGGTGTGGTGCCTCTTCAGCTCGTTCTTTTATCCTTAGCATCAAGTTCAATGACCTCAATGATTTGTTTGTTTAATTTAAAAATGCATTACAAGAATTCTTAATGGTATGAAAACAGTATTAAAACATTCCACATGACTGGATATATGACTCTTTATGATAATGTATGAGACATAAAAGCACAGTTGATGAGATCTGGGAAGGACTACTTCAGAGACACACATAGAGGGAGTGAGAGTGAATGGAGTTCATCAGACCCCTTGAATCAAAGAGGCAGTTTGAAAAGATGCCCCCTCTCAATTTCCCCTCACACATGGGTTGGCATCTAGGCCAGAATATGTCTTTTATTACTTTCTGAAAAATGTTCAAATATTATAAATTATCTCCCTATTTTTTACTTCAAATCAAGTGTTGCTTGTGATCATAAATCTTGTTGGTTTTAGTGTTTTAAAGAAATATGAGCATGTAGTCTTTTAGTCTATTATTCAAATAAACTGAAGTGAAGGCCAGGGCAATCGTCTGGGGAGTGCTATTTACGTAGTTTTTTAAGGTGGATCATTTAGGTCAAATACAAATGGTTTTCAATCGTGCTGTTTTTTTCTTTTTCCTCGATTTAATTTCCTCATCATTCCACTTCACACTGCCTATGTAAATTAAGCTGTCGTGCTGTAAACCACAGTTCCCCCTTGTCTATCTCCTCAGTAACAGCTTCAAAGAACTAAAAGCTGAAATAGCTACAAAAGAACAATTAATTTGTGCAAAATCACAGAGGCGCTGTAGGTATTAAAAACATTACAATAAGGCTTTTATCAGTGAGCTAAACTGCACAGCATTAAGCTAAAAACTAATAGGGCTGAACATGTAACACAATGATCTGGATGATAAAGGAATCTCAAGGACACGCCGAGAATTGGGGTAACATGATTTAGAAATGATGCTGTTATTTCAAATAAGCATCCACAGAAGTGCATGTGAACAATTCTGATCTAGTAGGAGAGACAGGTTTAGGCCAGTAAGCAAATGTACATGTGCTGAAGAAACTTGCATTTTTATGGAAATTACTATTGAAAACTCTGATAATGTACCCCGAGGTCGCTCAATGCATACATGTTGATTAGTGATTGGCTGACAATTTGATATTTAAAAACTTCAATGTCTGAACTGTAAGAAAAGAAAAAAAAAAGATGGGATATTACATTTAAAAATGCCTAAGAGGATAACATTAAAACATAATCATAACACCACCTCCTGCGCTGAAACAGGCATGGAAACAATTACTTTAATCATCAATTGTTTATTTAATGGCTGCTCTTAGCCCAAAACCGTATTAGATGCTATGAGCTGGAAAGGAAGTTAAACTATTGCTGTAATTTCTAAGTAAACACATTAAATGCTTCCAGAACTAGATAGAGAAGAATGAATTTCTAATTGTGAAGTAAGTGCAGTGGTTGTACTAGGACTTAGAGAGACAGAAGGTTTTATTATGGAAACTATAAAGCATGGATGCCTTCACTTTAATTGCAACCAAATAAATCTGGATTTACATCTCAGGTCTACCATTAAAATACTGTGTAATCTTCCGCCAACTATGACTTCTCTTTAAGGCTAAGTTTTCTCACTTGGATGAAGGGAGGAGTAAAATAGACTTCATCAAGCTCTTATAAGGAGAAAACATGAAAAATGTTTAGCAGCGTAGCACATAGTAGGCATTAAAGGAATACATGTTCGGTTTATCTTTGGTAATAATGTCCACATAACAGCAAGTCTAATGCCTACTTGCTTACTGTAGTTTATAGGATTAAATACATTAGAGATAGAGGTTTTCTTTTTTTTTTTAAATAAAGAATCATTCAGTCTAACGCCCATAATTTATAAATGTGGATGTTAGATTCATCAGTAAACAGCTGAGATTTTCTCTGCACATGTATACATGTGTCCCATAAAATATCAGAAAGTGTTACTATTTGGAATAATAGATGATCCTTTGGGAATTATCACATCCCAGCCTCCATCCAAGCATAAGGGAAGACCACTAGCCTGTTAGTTAGTCACTTCTTCTTATTCTAATGTCATACTTCAAGAAAGTCTGATTTTGTGTTACCTAAATGTACATGTTTTCATTATAATGTGGCCACGTGTCACACATCCATCTGCATGTAATGTAATACATAACTTAACATGAATAATACACCCACCAGTTTATTTAGAATGACTTGCATAAAACACAGTGGGGCAATCTGAAGAGTGATTTCCTTAACAGTAGCTCCTCAGGTCTCAGAAAAGAGTATTAACTAAATATAAGACAGTTGTACCCAGAGCACGGAGAGATCATCTCACCTTCTGTTTTGGCCACCTGTATTGTGCCAGAGCAATGTATATTATTATCAATTTTAGTAGTATATTTAATTAACAAATTCCATGATGTGCAAACAGCTAGTAGATGTTTCCAAATCCATGGCACTAAGAACACAAAGTGGTTTCCATTTTCAGTCATCATGACAAGTTATATACATATGTGTATATATATATGCACATAAATATATAATTTTAGCCTTCTGGCGATCTTTTTACTTAAAATATTTCCAGAAAGATGAAAAAAAAACAGTACAAAGTGTACCTTTCCCATTCACACGTTTCTTCCTGCTGCCCCCTTTAGTTTTCTGCTCATCCACTTAAAACCATTTACAAACATCTTAAGACTTCACTCCTAAATACTTTAGCATTTATGTTACATCTCCTTTATAACCTGACCCAGGAAAATTAATCATTGATATCATAATATTATCTAACACACCATTAGCAAAATATTCTTGTTTTTAGATCGTTTAAAAATTTTGCATCTATTCCTAAATTCTTTTTTTTTCTTTTTTTTTTTTATACTTGGGGATTCATTGAGGGTACACAGAACCAGGTTATGTTGATTGCTTTTGTCAGTTAAGGACCCTCTTATATTTATGTCCCACTCCCAAAAGTTATGCCATCCCCCTTTATCCCCACACCCCCTCCCTTCTTCCCTTTCTCAGCTCTCCCCATCCCCCACCCCTTACTGTGTACTAGGACATTAATTGTCCTCATATCAGAATTGAGTACATAGGATTCTTACTTCTCCATTCTTATGATGCTTTACTAAGAATAATGTGTTCCACATCCATCCAGGTTAATACAAAGGATGTTCCTAAATTCTTTCTAAATTTATCAATGTCATAGACATTTGGCGTTTGTCCATTTTAAATGAACAATATTAACACTACAAATATAGGCTTTATTTCAACTTTTACTTATTATAGATCTCTATGATATTCACTAGTAAAATGGTTTATAAAGCTAGCTTATGAAATGAGTTTGTAACCGTTCACATCATCTTATAATTCTAGCGAGAATACTGGAGAGTATGATGCCAGAGTGAGTAAAACACAGAGAATACCATGCTGCAGAGTTTTGTACATCAACGTAGCGATCGTTGCATAACTTTGGAACCCAACATGAAAGTCTGGGCTCTGAATGTACAGAAAAAGACTCTTACTATTCCATATGGACACTTTAAATAATTAACATGATCAAGAACAACAATTTTACTGAAAAGACAAAATACAAGCATAAGAGAGAATTCTAAAAAAATCAAGTAATAGTAGAAGTATTGTTATAAGATTATAAATGTTAGAAAATGAATTTCTTTTGTGAGTAACTTGAATGTTCATAGTATAACAGAAGTTAGCATACCACTGGACCATTTGGAGCACTAACACTTTACATATAAGCCTTATACATCTTGTCAACTTTTACTATAACATAGTACAATATTAAACATCCAAATATAGTAATGCTTTTCTTAGCTGAGTAGAAAATTTGACATTTGGAGTTTTATTTTAATGTGTAAATTCTGTCAGTGCTACCCAGTGACAAGATATACAAATATGAATTAAACACGTTGTTTGTTTTCAAACCCTAAGAATTTCATAAGAAAGACAAAAATGCAGAGGTCAAAATACATTATGTGGCTGAGCAGAATTTATGTGGCCACTGGGAATAAATGTCTTCAGTTAGTTAGTATCAGAAAGCAGAGATGGAATTCATACACAGTATCAAAACTATTTGGCTCAGTGAGGGTTCAAAAAGCTCAACTATCCCTAACAACCCTCATTATTCAAATTTAACATATAATTTCTTACCACTCACTGAATTGCAAAATGCTAAAATTAATTTTCTTATTATCAACTGAAAGATATTTAAAGCACGATTATTGTTCATAAATTCAGAAGTTATTAAACTCTACTGTGTTTTCGGTATTTTCCAGATGTTGTGGGGATTGTTAACCCATTGTGCTTCAAGTAGAAACTCATACATGTCAGCCTTTGAGGTAGTAGGAACAATGAAGAACAGTCCTGAGTTTCTACAGTAGTGAGTCTGATAAGGGATTTGTTTTATGTAAAAGGACTGAAACAGTTACTGGGTATAAATATTGACATCAGTCCTGTCTTCTGTCATCTTCTCTAAAAACTCAAGTTCAACATTCAGTGAAAACAAACAGTACACTCCAAGAATTTTGATGACTGAGGAAAGGTGGATCATTAGAAACTGCTTAGTACGTCCACAGAATGTTCAAAATTGTTGCTCTCCTGATAACAATCAAAGCTACGTATTAGTTGTACTCTGTTCTTTCATGGCTGCCTTCAATAACTGGGTAATGTGAATTTGTTGGAGGCTGATTTTAAATGGCACAGTGAGTCTTTTCATCTCTAGGTTTTGGTTTGAGGCATTGCAAAAATGTGAAGGAAAATTGCATGTTCTAAAAATTGTGGGCACCAAATATAATAAAAGGATTGGGATGAAAGGAAACAATTATAATAGAGAAGCTATAGAAAGTTATGAATGAAACGTGGGAGAAAATAATCTATAACCAAGCTTTGAAAGTTTCTCAGTAAAAAATAAAACCCACGGAGGGAGGAGCATTGTCGCTTTTTTCCCCATTCATATCCTTTCATTCCTTGGGGTCTGTTATCACATCCTCCATTTGGGGGAAATAAGCCTGCACTGTGTGGGGCTGGAAGTGCTGGGAATGGGAGAGGGCAAAGGAGAGCAGCAGGTGTGGTGATAGCACTCTCCATTGAACTTAATAAGGTAAGAATAACTGGCCAGGGGAGAATGCCTAGAAGTCAAGGGTAGAATGTTTTGTCAGGGTAAAAACAAAGTGTTGTTGAACACATTTCTTGGATGGCACAAACACAATTCCCTATTCTTATTACTGGACAATCCCATAGGAAAATGTGGGTATTTCTGAAGATGTTTTTTCATAAACCAAATTTATTTTTCAATCTGCACATTACTCATTCTCCTGCTGGTAAGGAGACCACGGGTGCTTTCTGATCGAGACACTTTGAAATGAGTGATAATATTACAGATAATGTAGTGGACACATTAACTAACAAGAAGATGCTGGTGATAGTCACACTGTTCAGGGTCTTTGCATGAGAGTGTTAATCTCTTAGGGCACAACTTTAACTACGATTTTTAATTAAAATTAAAGAGCCCATATCCATATATCCCTGTGGTGTGTTACTAAACCAGACACAGAGCTAGAGAAATGTCCATGGCAACTAGGTTTTTAAGAGACAGTAAAAAAGACATGGAATTCCAAAATAGAATAAAGAACTTTGTGTAAAAGCTGAAGAAAGAGTTCTTTCTTAAGTGATAAAATAATTTATTTCCTATCCCATGAATGCTCTCATTACTGTTGTCACCTGTTCTGTGTTACTTTTTACTTCATCACAGATATCTCAGCCCCAATACAGGCTTTGAAGAACAAAATGTTGGGAGATGTGTTTTAAAAATTAAAAGAAACAAAAACAATGAATAGTCCAAGTGTAGGTCAGAAGAGTGAGTATCATGACCAAAATGATCATATCTTCGTTTCTAGAATAGTAGATATTCTTCACCAAGCAGATGCCCCAGCTGTTAAATAAACATACAAACAAACAAACAAAACACCTTTAAAGTAAAATTTATTTCAAGTAAGAAATAATACAGAGCAATTTTTTATGGATCAATGTTTTCAGAAATCTAAATTCACTGGTAAAAAAAAAAATGAACAAAACATGTACTTTTAGTCATTCACATGTGGGGATCAGGTCTCAGCTTCCTTATCTATTAGCAAAGCAACATTGTGAAAGTTACACGGGTATTATGAGCTTCCTTTTCTCTTTTCCTAATCTGAAAAAAATAATGTCCAAAGGAGTTAGCATAATGCTTTGTACACTGAACTTTGGTATATTTTGGTTTCCTACCTTCCTTCCACGTTGAAAATCACTCCATGAATTAATATTTATTGAAAACCTAATTCAAGCTAGATAATAAAGAAGACTGATTTGAATAAAGGTATGAATGCTCCAGTAAAGACCAAAACATCCTTAATTCATACACAATTGAGACATGAAGCATTCGATGCAATACAACATTAAACACTAAATACATGATTTGTATATTAGGAGAGAAGTATAATGTATAATCTATACTGAAATAGCAAATATGTAAATAAATGGTAAAAGTAAAGAATGATATATAAAGGTCAAAAAAATGAAGACTACCAATAGCTATAATGATCAATAAATATTTCATGTACGAGGTGAGTCTGAAACCTAAGGACAGTACTTAGAAATAATGAGAAGCAACTGTATGTTTGTAAGTTACATTAAAGTATGTTTACCAAAAATGAAATTTTTGAACCATTCATGGGTGATGGCCACCTGGGTTGCTTTCACATCTTTATGGTTGTGAATTGAGCTCCTATAAAGAAGTTCAAGTGCATTTGAATTCAAGTGAAAATGCCCTTATGATAATTCTTTTTTTCTTCTGTGTAGATATGGGATTCTGGGATAAATGCAAGGTCTCCTTTGAGCTCTTTATATTATTTTGTAAATTTTTCATCATATTTTGTGAATTTATAAATTATAGAAGATAATTATAGACCTCATCACTTAGGTGTCATAGTTATCATGATTGCCTATATCATCCTTTAATTATTCTAATCTATTTTGAGTCATTAGAGTCCGAAGAATGAATTTTAGATAAGATTTTATTTTGCCCCTATATATTACAGCATTCATCTCCAACAATCCAAAATCATTGCGCTACACATAATTAGCAATTTTACTCAATATTATCTAAGAACTTGTTTCTATTCGAATTTTCGTACTGGTTTCAAAAACTAGTCATTAATATTGGGATCAAGGTATAAACGAGTTTGTGTTTGCTTGATATATTTCTTGCCTCTTTTATTCTGTAGGAGGTTCCCCTTCCATTTTATGATATTTAGTGGTTGAGGAAGTTGGGTAATTTGTCCTATAGAATTTGGTTGTACACATGTATCATCTTTGTGCTATTTTCTAAAATGTACAACTATCCTCTGCATTTCTTATGAACTGGAATTCTTTGTAGAATTTTTTTTTAATATTATGTTCTTTTTCTGGGCAAACTAGTTCCTTTTAACACCATGTGCATGGTGTGTTTCAGTTTAGTGGCGCATAAAGTCTGACTTTCTGGCATTTAGTCATGTTGAGTTTGAACAGTGAGTTCTAATGTTGCCATCCGGCTTCATCCTTTGTCCTCAGGTAAATTTTCACTGGCTAGTCTTCCCAACTGCTGATGCATTTTGTCTAGATTGTTTATTTTACTAGAGGCCACAGATAATAAATTTCTCATTTTATCACTCCTTCTGCAATTGTTACCTGGATCCCTTCATTTAAAAATTCTCATTCATTAACTATAGGTAGCTACCCTGAAAATGATTTGTACCAGAAATAGGCTATCAATGTTTCATTACATTGAAGCATTTATCATTTTTAGAATAACTAACTGCATGAGTTTAAAGGAGTTACAATTATTATAGTTATTATTCTGTTTAATGCTTCAATTAGCTCAGCTATGGCCAAGGTTGTCCCCTTCGAAATGGCTTCCATGTTTTTTTATTTGTTTGTTTGTTGTTTTATTTATTTATTTTTTTTGGTTTATTTGTTTTTAATGTACCTTAATATCTCCAATGTTTTCTGGCAAAAATACCTAGATCATCTTGTAAATTTCTTGAAACACATCTGTTATCAATCATTTTTCCAAAGAACTCACTAAAAGGAAAATCACATTTATAGATTACAGTCTGAAACAGTTACTCATGGGTACGGGTGTCATGATCCTTAGCATTTAAGAAGACATGTATAAGGAATAATTATTATTTAAAATACAAGAAAAAATAATTTTCCTAATTCAAGTGTATTTACTTACATTTTTTTCCCTATTGATTATCCACACAATCTTATCTCTCAATGACTATAACATTATATCTTATTGGCTGAATCTTATATGTAATACCTTTTTAAAAGTAATCCTAAAATAAGATTAGTGATGCATTTAAGAATTTATTTTATTGTTCTAATGTAAATCTCAGCAAGAATATAGGCATTTGCAATAATTTTTATTTGAATTATATGTTGATTTAAAAATTAGATGCATTCATTTCAATTAGTTTTTGACTTTTATTATAAAAAAGGGATTTCTACGTACCTCTTCCATTCTAGTAATGACAATGTTTTCCTTGCATGTGGGTTTTATTGTCTTTACTTATTTCTCAATGAGATTAGATGCTTTATCCACATGATTTTTGTGTGTGATTCTCAATTCTTTCCCTAGCATCACCTCTTCTAAGACTTACATAAATGCTCGATTAAAGGTGTGATGTCTCAACCAACATTACCTCTTACTAAATCACAATTTATAGCCTGGGAAGGGCAGCAGTGTGATCAACTTTATGGAATTCACAGGTCCCCCTATATGCTCCATCTTCCAGAGACGGACTAAAGGAAACATATTGCTGAAAGTCCAGGGGGATCATCAGCTGGAAGACAGACCCTTGTGATCAGGGTATGGCCTGTGGTAATGTCTGGTATTTAATGTCATTCCATGCACAGCCTGAATCCAGCAGCTTCCTTCAGCTTCTCTTTACTGTTCTGCTCCACCATGTATCCTGCAGATCTGTTTGATATAAGTGATTTGGAAAACACTCTTATATCACAAGTTCTTGGGCATATAGGATTATAAGTTTCGTTAAAATATTTTTTCTCTGTATTCATCCTAGCTGACCTGTTTCAGTGAAGGAATTAGGGAAAATATATGAACACAATCAAATACTCTTTTCTTTTTTCCCCACCCGCTCACTTACTTTTTCAAGTATGTTGGGACGTTAGTCATTTAAATCTATCTTTCAATCTACAATACCATCAGATCATCTCCTTTCACAGTTCCTTAGGAGAGAATTCCTGAATAATTTCGGTTTGGAATCAGCAAGATACGGGTGTTTATTTCTAGCTCTGTTACTTGTTTAATGTGAGCATTTGGATAATGCACTTAATTTTTAGAAAACCCAGTTATCTTTTCTATAAAAAGGTGATAATCACATTTACCTCAGAGAGTAAGGAACAGATTAATTAGTGTCTTAGATTCGTAGCCACAGTGCTGAGACCTGGACATTTGCCTTTTTTTCTATTGTGATTTAACCTCCTCTTATTCATGCACATTTCAGTCTGGTAATGACATCAATTAAGAAACAATTTCTGCTTTTCTTTGTAAAGACCAAATGTTGGGAGTAAAATCCTTAAGAAGAAAATTGTCTGGCATCCAAAGTTATTGAAAGAAGCACATTTTCTTTCTTTGCAGTGAAACATTTACTAAATATATTTTGTCCAACAGCAATTCCATCAGAAAAAAGATCTGATAGCAAGCCATCAGAAAGCCTAACCACATTGGCTGAAAAGATTAGATTCATTAAAACTACTAATTACTCATTTCTCCCAAATTACTTATGTTAAATTTGTCATATCAGACAGGTATGGTTTAAAAAGAGTTACTTGAAGAAAGAATCAAGTGGGTCTGTGTATGTAATACACATATATATTTATAGGACGTAAGTCGAGTACTTTAAAATACAAATTTCTAGAAATAGAAGACCATGTTGCATGCATTTTCTGTATCTCTCCTAACATATTGTGAGAGAACAATAAATATTAAGCAAACACATTGTGCTTCCACAAACCTAGACATGAATTCATAAAGTGACAATCCAAGCGCTAGGCGAAATATCTCATTTGGAACTAACCGTGTAAAGAGGCAATAGGGAATAGATTAAAGGGCACAGCTGCCTCGTTCCACAAATTTAGTTGGAAAATATCCCAGAGAGTATGGGAATATATGATTGTACATCTTTCCTATAGATCCATCCCTCTGGCACCACTGGGTTTTTCAATAACACCTTACAGTAGCTCTGTGATATTCACACATTGACAGCAGTTAGTTCTACTTACTGAACTAAAATTTTAATGTTACATTTGTTTTCTCAATTACTACTGAAGAGTCAAAACAAAACAAAACAAAACACTGTAGTCAATTCAGTTCCACACAACCTTGGGTTGATTGTATACAAGAGGATAGCAGAGAAGTTATAGTAAATGAAAAACATAAGTACACTTTTTCTATACACATTTCTATACACATTTTAGACTTAGCCTTATATATAGTTTAATTATTATGTCTTTATGATGTAGTTTTTTATTTTAGCAATTAAAAATTATTAAAAAATCTTTTTTTAAACAGTATTTAGTCCTGCCAACTACTCCGTGACACAGGAAAGAAAGGTACTTTGTTTTTTCCTAATCTAGAGATAAAACATCTGACGCTTAGAGAAATTATACAATTTGCATTATCTCCTTACTGGGCAAAGGTGAGAGGCCAGGCAAGAACTTGCACCTCTGCACTCTGCACACTTTTTGAGCACTACATTGATTTAGTTAATTCATTGGTGAGGTATGTATTAAGTGCCTATTAGTGTTGAAAATGCTAGAAAAGTTCATTGTCCTTCTAGGCCTTGTGTCTTCATGAAATAAATATATAAATAAATAGTGTTGCAACAACAACAGTGTTGTTGTTGTTTTATCTCCCACTCTGTGTATTACTTTTATCTTTTATCTTCCTCCAACAGGCCTTTGGTGGGATCACTCACTGGTAGTTCAGTCATGTGGGCCAAACCTGGTGGCTCCAAGTCCTAGGAGTGGGGCAGGGAGATCTAGCTAAGAGGTCACGGTTCCAAGTTCAAGTGATGAGTGAGCCCTCATGGCCACATCCAATGGAACGTTGAGGAGGAACACAAGGAAGCTGAGGTCTGTAAGTGCCCCATTCCTTACCCCAGCCAGATTACTGCCATATTAGAAGGCTGGGACAATCCCTGCTTCCTGTGGCAACCAAATACCTTGGCCCAGTGGGATGAACAAGAACAGTGGCTGCTTTTAGCACTCACTACAACAGAGAGTGCAGTTTGATCTGAGAAAGGAGTGAGCTGCCACTTCTCCCCTGGTAAGACAGTGCCCCTGGCAGAGATTTCTGAGGATAGAGAATACCTACTTCCCTCACACTGAGGACCATTGATAGAATAGGAGTTCACAGTTGGAGATCTCCCTACCCACCTGTCTTACACAGATACCCACCCCAACAAGTCAGACCATAAAACTGCAGGGTAGTTCCAGGGCCAGTCTTGAGCAGAAAGGAAAGACACATGTACTGATCAGAGGGGAGAGTGCCGTGGAGTTCCAAGGAGCAAATAAGGAGGCTGGCAAATGCTCCACCCTGCAGGGAAAATAAGGTAGTAGACAGAGACAAAAAAAGCCTTGATCAAGTCCTTAGCAATCATGTAAATATACCCCTCTCCTACTTAACAGCCCTATGGAATTGAAAGGATTGACTTAAACCCCATAACAGGACACCATCTAGCCCCTGGATAAGCAAACTCTGAACCCTGCTGAGTTCAACAAAAGTTCTCAGGCTCTAGAAACTCACTCACAATCTGCCCTATTCCTCCCACCAACTCAGGGGGAGTAGAAATCAAGAAACTCTCTGGGAGTTACAAGGATCCCTCCTAAAGGTGGGATCATTCCTGTCCCATCTGGGGGACAAGAGCTTACCACAGGAATAAAATAACTCATTGGCAGCTGGCTCTTCCATGCAAACTGCATTCAAAAATAGTGGCGACAACTCCATTATTAATATTGCACCTTCCAAACCAAGCAAACAGGGATCTCAGAGAATTCAAACCCATAAATTCCACTTACCATTTTGGAGATTAAGCTGAGGGACCTAACTCACCACTCACTGTTGGGAAGAGGAAAACCTTTCATACTAACTGCAGTCTTCTTGTCTTTCGCATTAAGACTTTATAAGACAGAAGGGATTAGAGGCTCATCCTCATCTTTTAAAAGAGAATTTAGTAACTGCAAAACTAAGTTTCTTATAGAGAGAAATAAAGACTTTCTCAGAAAAATTGCTGAAAGGATTTGTGAATTCCAGAATTGACCTGCAGAAAGTCCTCAGGCCTATACTATACATTAATTTGATAAGCAAAATAGACACCTACCAGTGTAAAATCATCCAAAAACTAAAGTTAAGAGCCCATTTACCACAATAGCTGAAGAAAGAAGACAAAGTAGTAAGGGTCTACTCAATAGGATGAACAGAAATCTACCACATATATCAAATCTTTCAATAAATGTAAATGGATTGAACCTCCCACTAAAGAGATGAATAGATAAAAAAGTACAAGCCAAGTACCTACTGTCTCCAGGAAACACATCCAACCTCCAAAGATTCGTGTAGACTCATAGTGAAGAGATGAAAAACAATTCCTCATGAAAGTGTAAACCAAAACAAAGTTGGCACATGAATTTTCATACTAGTTAACACGGAATTCAAATAATCAAAAGTAAAAAGAAAGACTAAGATGGTCACTATATAATGACAAAAGGAACAATTCAAATAGAAGACTTAACAATCTTAAATATTTATGCAACTAACGCAGGATTGCCCAGATTCATAAAGCATATCTTACTTAATTGAATCAAAATAATAAACAGCAGCACTTTAATTGCCAGGGACTTTGACACCCTATTGATAGAACTAGACAGAACCTCCAAGCAGAAAATTAACAAAGTAACAATAGAATTAAGCAGAACTCAAGAACAAATTGGCTCATACCATGTATCTTTGTAGGTCACAGAGGAATATTAGAAATCAACTACAATGGAAACACTCATTCCTACACAAAGTCAGGGGAAGTAAACAAGGTATTTCTCAATGATATTTGGATCAAGGAAGAGATGAAGATGGAAATCAAAAGATTTTTTTAAACGAAATGATAATGGGACACAAGTTATCAAAACCTGTAGACAACATTAACAATCCTGAAAGGAAAACTCTTAGCCTTAAATGCCAACATCCAAACAACGGAAATATCACAAATAAACAATCTAAAGAACCATATCATTGTGGAAAAGGAAGAACAAACTACTCCCATACCCAGCAGGAAAAAAATGACCAAGACCAGAGCAGAATTAAATGAAAGAATTATACAGAATATTAATGAAACAAAAAGTTGGTTATTTGAAAAGATAAACAAAGTTGATGAGCTACTTGCTAGATTAACCAGAAACAAAACAGAGAACTCTAATAAGCTCAATCAAAAATGAGAAAAGAGAAATAACTACTGATACAGAAATTAAAAAAATCATCTGGGAATATTATAAAAATCTCTATGCTAATAAAATTGAAACTGTGGAGGAAATGAACAAATTATTGGAAAAACAGAACATTCCTAAGCTCAGTCAGGAGGTAAAGACCTTCTGAATAGACCAACATGAAGCACCAAAGTTGAAACATAAAAAAAAATCTTCCAATAAAAAAAGTCATAGACCAGATGTTCTCACACACAAATTTCCCCCAAAATTTACAAAAAATAACTGGCACCTATACTGTAGAAATTATTCAATAGCACTCATTGAAAAGGAAAATTTCTACCCAACTAAATATAGGAAGCTAAAGTTACCTTGATATAAATCCCGAGAGGACACACACACACAAGAGAAATCTATAGAACAATATTCTTTCTAAATGTAAGTGAAAAATTCTCAATAATATTTGAGCAAACTGGATTCAGTTCCACATTAAAAAATAATTTATCATGACCAAGTGGGCTTTATCACAGAGATGCAAAAATGGTTCAACATACACAAATCTATTAGTGTAATTCATCACATAAATAAAGGAAAAATACCTTATGATCCTCTCAATAGATGTAGAAAAAGCATTTGATAAAATTCAGCACCCTTTTATGAGAAGAATGCTTACCAAATTGGTAGGGATGAGACATACCTAAAAATTATAAAAGCCACATACAACAAACCTAGACAACATAATATTGAATGGAGAAAAACTGACAGCATTCTTGCTTATAATTGTAAGAAGACAAGGTTGTCTACTATCATCACTTGTATTCAGCATAGTACTGGAAGTCCTACCAAGAAAAATCAGACAAGAAAAGGAAATCAAGGTTACCAAATTGGAAAAGAAGGGGTCAAAATACTTATTTTTTCTTTTTTTTTTTTTTTTGAGATGGAGCCTCAAGCTATCCCCCTGGGTAGAGTGCCATGGCATCACAACTCATAGCAACCTCCAACTCCTGGGCTCAAGCGAGTCTCCTGCCTCCACCTCCCAAGTAGCTGGAACCACAGGAGCCCACCACAACGCCCGGCCATTTTTTGGT
>CAUYQV010060290.1:0-32584 GCA_963574575.1 Galagoides demidoff
GCGCCACCCAATTACACCATGGCTGGCGGGTTCAAATCCAGCCTAGCTCTGCTAAACAACAATGACAACTGCAAAAAAAAAAAAAAAAAAAATAGTTGGGCGTTGTGGTGGGCACCGGTAGTCCCAGCTACTTGGAGGCTGGGGCAAGAGAATTGCTTGAGCCCAAGAATTTGAGGTTGCTTTGTGCTTTTATGCCATATCAATATAACCAAGGGTACAGCTTGTGGAACTGTCTCATAAAAAAAAAAAAAAAAAAAAAAAGACGTATGCTTTGAACACTTGTAATTATCCAACTATTGGCGTACCCTATCCTCTATGCTCTGAAACATTATTGGGCCAATTCTAACTTGGGTTCTTGAGTTTACTACCAAATTTTAATTGTTTCTCAAAAATGTAGGTCCTCGTGCCCCTGGCAACATTCGAGTCTCTTTTGATAGTGGGGCTCTGAAGGCGTCTTTTTCATGGGCACCAGCAGAAGGAGCTTTCAACTATACTGTGATGGCTTTGAGTGACTCTTCAGAGCTGAGCTGTAGTACAACTTTCAGTTCCTGCACCATCTCTTCCCTCCAGTGTGGAACTGAGTACGTGATTTCAGTTTTAGCGAGGAATGATGCTGGATCTAGCAAATCATCTTCAGCAGCGACCCTGAAAACTGGTAAGTAAACAAGAGTGAGCGCACTGAAGGGCCGGCAAGTCAAAGTTCCTGCCATCAGGGAAAATAGTCCAGGCAATGTTCCAGAACACTCTGGAAGGAAAGAAAAAGAAAGCCTGGTCTAAATGAAAGCATTGAGTTGGGATTTGTGATGAGTTTGAACAATATTATAGTGAAATCAGATATTGTGCTTTGCAAAAAGCATTTCTTTGAAAAGTGGGAGGCTTGGCTCCCAGCCCAGATTTTTCATTAATTAACATTAATAAAGTTGTAAAAATCCTAAGATCCATTTTGAGTTATACATAGCTCAAACTGAATGGTACCAACAATTGCTTTTTCTTTACATCATGTTTTATGCTTAAGCTTGGTGGTAGCTACTTTTTAAGATAAAGGCAGGGTATTTCCTTCTTTTTGAGACAGAGTCTCGCTTTGTCACCCTTGGTAGAGTGTCGTGGCATCTTAGCTCATAGCAACCTCAAACTCTTGGGTTCAAGTGATTCTCTTGCCTCAGCCTCCGAGTAGCTGGGACTACAGATGCCCACCACAGTGCCTGGCTATTTTTTACAGACGGGGGTCTCACTCTTGCTCAAGTTAGTTTTGAACTCGTGAGCTCAGGCAATCCACGACCTCGGCCTCCCAAGTCCCAAGTGCTGGAATTACAGACATGAGCCACCACACCCAGCAAGATAGGGTATTTCTAGTTCTGAATATGTGTTTAGATTTTTTTCCATTTTCTTTCTTATCAGAGAGATAAATACATACATATGTGGAGGTTTACTCCTCTATTTAGAAATATCTAAAAAGAAAAAAAGAAAAAATCCTGAAACAGAAGAAGAGCAATAAATTTTTTTAATTAATATAAGTTTTAGAATAAAAATATTTATATGTCTGGGGATGGAAACCAACCGTGAAGATCTATCATGTCTCAGGCACTAAAAACACATTTTTTAATTCTCATTACAACTCAGTGAGGGAGGCTCTATTATTTCTTTTCTCAGATAAGAAATCAAAGCTTAGAGAGGTTAAATAATTTTCCCAAGGGTACACTGATAATAAGTGGCCAAACTGGGATTTAAGCTTTAGTTTTTCTAACTTCGATCCGTTAAGCCAAATAAAATCTAGGTAATTACAATAATGTCCACTTTATCCGATAGTCAGAATTACGTCATTCTAAGTTTAGAAGGCTTCTGAGCAGAGAGAAAAGGAGCCATATCCAAGCTGATATACTTTATGTCCTGAGGTGTGTGTGGTACGGGAATAATCCCCCAGACCCACCGTTTCTTAGAGTTATGTTAAATTAAGGTCACTGATAACAAACTGGGTGATTTGGCTTCTCTTTTGACAACTGCAATTTAATGTACATTAAAAGTGGTTATGAGGGCAGGATAGCTGAGAGTAAGGGAGGAGATAAAGAAACACAAACACAGCAGTTCCCAGTTAGTCATTTAATGTAGGCGAGACCTAAGCCGTGTTTTTCAATCTTGGATGCATATTAAGAGCACCTGAGGAGCTTTTATAAGATCCTGATACCCAAGTACCTAATTGTTGCCTAAGACCAATTAAATTGGGGTTGCTGGGAATAGAATCTGGATATGAACAGTTAGTAAAAGCTCCCCAGTTGATCTAATGTGCAGCCAGAGTTAAGTGCTACCGAAATAGTCCTGCACACTTATGGGTCCAGGAGGTACTACTGTAGTTTGGGCTTAACACAATCAGTCCTGACCATAGGAATGAACTTGACTTATTAATAAAAGAGCTCTGTATAGAAAGTGCTATGTGTTTCCTGGCGCTCAGAAATGTGTAATGTATTTTAGGAAAGTTTCCATTAGAGATGACTAAGTTTTTTTTTTTTTTTTTTTGAGACAGAGTCTCAAGCTGTCACCCTGGGTAGAGTGCTGTGGCATCACAGCTCACAGCAACCTCCCAACTCTTGGGCTTAAGTGATTCTCTTGCCTCAGACTCCCAAGTAGCTGGGATTACAGGCACCCACCCCAACACTCGGCTAATTTTTGGTTGTAGTTGTCGTTGTTTATTGGCAGGCCCGGGCTGGATTGGAATCCACCAGCTCTGGTGTATGTGGCTGGCGCCTTAGCCACTTGAGCTATAGGCGCCAAACCTGAGAGATGACTAAGATTTTAAAAGCTTAGGGCTTGAATGAATAAAGTGCATTTGAATTCATTCCTTCAGAAGACTTTACTTCATGCTGATCCTGGATAAATGAGGCACTGACCTAACAAAACAGGCAGTATTAACCCAGGCAATCTATGCCTGTTTCTGACATAGTCTAGTGTGTGTATTGTATAAGATAAGCTTTCAGATAAGCTTTGAGAATGTCTCTTTGGTTTGCACTGAGTCACCTATGCTATTTGATTTGTTCCTTGTTCATAGCATCTAGTATCTTAACTCTCCGCTTAAGGTGCTCCTTGAAGGATATAATGGGCATGAGAATGTGCTCTGCCCTTCAGTCCATGGGAGGCTGCATTTAGGAGAACTTAGGTAGAGTGCTGCCCTAGGTAGAGTGCCATGGTGTTATAGCTCATAGCAACCTCAATCTCTTAGGCTCAAGTAATTCTTTTGCTTCAGCCTCCTGAGTAGCTGGGACTACAGGTGCCCACCATGATGCCCAGCTAGATTTTTTTAGTAGAAATGGGGGTCTGGCTCTTGCTCAGGCTGGTCTTGAACTCCTTGAGCTCAAACAATCCTTGGCCTCCGAGAATGCTAGGATTACAGGTGTGAGCCTGTACTGAACTTTTCATGCTCTGGAGGCTTTGCACACAAGCCCCTAGAAAGACCCACATCCATCACGTCCTACTTATGGAATCTTGGGAAACTCACCTAACCTCAGTGTCCTCATTTGTAAACTAATGATAGTTGCTAGAAGAGTTATGGAAAAATGTTAGTAGAAAACACAATGAATGAGGGCTGTATTTTTACCTCTAAAACAGATAACTTTGGGGATATTCACCAGTCTCCTCAGGCCATACTAGTTTCATCTTTGGATAAAGCCAAATCTTTCAACAAATACTCTCACAATGAAAATTCCCACATCTTAAAATGATTGTTAAACTCTGATGGCTCACTATATCAAGCTATATTTCAAATAAAAAGATAGTCTGGCCAAGTCATTGGAATTTGATGTGGTTGTTTGGGGTATATAGCATAACCTTTGGTTCTTTTTTATTTATTTATTTATTTTTTGAGACAGAGTCTCACTATGTCACCCTTAGTAGAGTACCATGGCATCACAGCTCACAGCAACCTCAACCTCAAACTCTTGGGCTTAAGCGATTCTCTTGCCTCAGACTTCCAAGTAGCTAGGACTATAGGCACCTGTCACAACACCTGGCTATTTTTTGTTTTTGTAGTTGCTATTGTTGTTTGGTAGGCCCCAGCTGGGTTCAAACCCGCCAACCCTGGTGTATGTGACTGGCGCCTTAGCCACTAAGCTATAGGTACCAAGCCTGGCCTTTGGTTCTGTAAAGAAAATTTTCTACTGTGCCTGGTATATAGTTTTGCACATCATGCAATTCAGTCTATTATGAAGCTCAAAGTTGCTGAGTGGGGTTGCCTTAAAATCTTGGGTAATTGCAAAGAGGCAAAGAAAATCTCCTGAAGTACTCTCATGACTGGTTATTTGATCATTTCCTAGTTGCTTGTGCGCCTGGAAGAGTGACGATCCAAGAAGATCCCCCTGGCCACCTGTCTGTGGCTTGGTCCAATGTAGATCTGGGCGATTACTATGTGGCCTTTGTGAAGAGTGATGATGGCTTGGAAGTACACTGCAACACATCCCTTACCCAGTGCAATTTCTTGTCTGAGTGTGGCTTCACTTACTTTATTAGTGTTTTTGCCTATAACAAGGCAGGACAGAGTCCTTTGGGTGATGTATTCAATTATACCACAGGTGAGTTGCATTCAACGCTTGTGAAGGGAGATGAGCTCGCTAAACTCAGCAGCAGAAATGGATCACTATTGCACTTGTTGACTTAACACCTGGGAGTCATTCTGGGGCCAAGAACAGAAAGTGAATGTCTTATCTCACATTCTTTCCAGACTAGGAAATTTTGGACCCCAAATTAAGCCTGCACCCAAGCTTAACATGCACGCAAGGTTTAGGAGTGAAGAGAGGGGAAAGGATACCGTTGTTCAAGTCTGCTTTGAAAAATCAGCCAAAATGCTACATGGTGTGGAGGGCTTTGGAGTACATCACCTTGGTCTAAGTCCTAACAACCACTAACTCCCACAGTGGGGATAATGATCTCTCTCTCTCTAGTACCTTATGTCCAAGATGTCCAAGATGGGACCAATAATAAGAAGAACACAAATGTAAAAGGTCATTGTACTTTGATAAAGCAGAATGCAGATATTTTTATTAGCATCATTATTACTGTTACTAGTATTCTCCCCTACTAGTCTTGGATCTTGTACAGGGCAAGGATTCTGCTTTATTTGTCCTTTCATCCTCAATGTTTGTCATACTGTGATCAGCATAATGGGAGATGCTTGATTTTTTTAAAGAATGAGTGGTTTGGGGCGGCACCTGTGGCTCAAAGGAGTAGGGCGCTGGCCCCATATGCCAGAGGTGGTGGGTTCAAACCCAGCCCCAGCCAAAAACTGAAAAAAAAAAAAAAAAGAATGAGTAGTTTGCAATTAACCAATTTACAAATAAGAATACTCTAATACAATTATATTAAAGTACTAGCTAGATTACAGTAAATTTTACTAGGGATGAGGGATCTAAAAAGGGCCTTTAGAATTTGGAGTAAGAAAAAAAAAAAAGAATTTGGAGTAAGAGATGTCAAGGACACAGGAGGGCCTTGCAGAGGGAGTGGCCTTGAACTGGATCAAGGATGGATGGAATGTGGGTGGGGCAAGAGTATCCCAGGGACACTCCAAGCAGAGTTTTGTCAGTGGAGTTCTTTGGGGTCTTTTTAAAGATCTCATACAATTATGCTTCATGCCCCCCACGACCCCCCCCTGCAGTTTCATGTTAGTTTAGTGCCAGGAAAGACTGACAGAATCTGGGAGGTTAGACTACCTTTTGTCAGTCAGAGAGAGGAAAGGTTTTCTGGGTTTTTTTTTTTAAAGACAGGGTCTCCTTATGTCGCCCTTGGTGGAGTGCTATGGCGTCACAGCTCGCAGCAACCTCCAACTCTTGGGCTCAAGCGATTCTCTTGCCTCAGTCTCCCAAGTGGCTGGGACTACAAGCACCTGCCACAACACCCGGCTATTTTTGTTGTTGTTGTTGCAGTTGTCATTGTTGCTTTAGCTGACCCAGGCCAGGTTCGAACCCACCAGCCTCTGTCAAGTGGCTGGTGCTATAACCACTGTGCTACCGGTGCTGAGCCAGGAAAGGTTTTCTGGAAGAGGGGTCAGCAGTAAATGGGAGCAGGGTGGTGGGGAACTGAGGAGGCTAGTGTGGCAGGAAGTAGCTGAGCATCTATCCTCTGTGCAGCAACTGGACCTGGGCAGACTCGTTAGAGGTTACTGTAGTAGTCAGGAAGGCAGCAGCAGAGATGATGGGCATGGGGAGGTCAGGACCTGGTGCCTGGCCCCCAGAAGCATTGTTGCCACACAGATCTCCATTCTCTGTCTGCTCTTGCTTTCAGCTCCCTGCTGTCCTAGTGACATTAGCCCGGTGTTGGTGTCCAGCCACAGAGTAGAGATCGTCTGGTCTCCTGTCCGGGGTGCCGAACTCTATGAAACCAAGGCCGTGGATGGGTACAACGTGGTTGAGTGCAATGACACTGCTCCTGCTTGCACCCTTTCAGCTCTGGAGTGTGACACCAAGTACAACATCACGGTGTATTCATTCAGTGAAGTCAGGGGCAGCAATACGTCCTGTACTTCCCGATTTATAACCACAGGTCAGTACAGCTGTGATTTCACTCACTGGTGTCTGAATGATTCACCCCTGCTACCAGCCTCAGGATGGGCATTCAGTAGGACCTACAAAAAGATTAAATCCCATTAAGCCCTCTTTGTGGGACGAACAGAGCCCCTGTTGTACTAAGGAGAGGCAGAGAAGAAGGTAGAAGAGGAAAGTGGAAAAAAGAAAACAAAAGGGGAGAGAGACTGTGGGAGAGCAGGAGATTTTGCCAGTGATGGTGTTAGCCGTTCAGTTCCCCCTTTCTTTAGGGGGCCACTCCTATTTACACCTTGTAGGTGTGCAAATGTTTGTCTTACTTATTTTTGCTTTTGGAGTTCAAAGTGCTCTTAAACATTTTCCAGTTAGTCCAATCCCACAGTAACCCAATACCCTCAGTCAATGCCAATAGTTTTCCACAGATAGGCACTATGAATTTGGCCGATGTGCATGGTATAATTGAAATTATGGTCATCTTACTGGGAGAGTCAGTTTTAGATCAAATGACATATGTGATATTTTTGACTCATGATGTTTTAATTAACAATCTGATATCTCTCAGCTCCTTGCAGTCCTGAAATAAATGTTTCAAAGGACGCATCCTCCATGGTAAGGGTGCACTGGAGATCCACGAGTGCTGATGCTACTTACACAGCGACCGCCCAGGGGCAGAGGGGAATGTATCAGTGCAGCAGCCGGGGGGAGTCCTGCTCCCTGGGGGCCTTGCCCTGCGGCTCCCTGTTCTCTGTCACAGCTGTGGCCGAAACGCAGGCAGGACAGAGCCTGCCCAGCTACAGTGTGCCTCTGGAAACCGGTATGTTGTAACCACCAGCCCAAATGTTGGCTGCAGTTGGGTCCTTAGGAATTGCTTTAAGGCGTGAACTTTTTTAATTCAATCTTCCCAATTGAAACCTTTCGAAGAGCCCCAGAGTTGAAAATAAAACTTTTAACATTTTACAGCTTCTGTAAAAATGTCATCAAAAGGCTTTAGTATGTCCCTACATTGGTATCAGAGGAGGAATTTATTCACCCTACAAAACATTAATTTTGAATCTATATCCCCCCATGATATGATATGATGCAATCTATTAAGAGAGCTAACAAATGAGTAACTAAGTGAGCTGGTTTATTATTTAATTCTTGACTCAGCCTTTTCAAGTCTTTCTCTGTTTGTTTGTTTTTCTTTTTGTTTTTGAGACACAGTCTTACTCAGCTGCCCTGGGTAGAGTACCCTGGCATCACAGAAAATTCCTGGGCTCAAACAATCCTCTTGCTTCCTGAGTAGCGGGGACGATAGGTACCCATAAAATGCCCAGCTAGTTTTGTCTATTATTAGCAGAGATTCTTGCTCGGGCTGGTCTCAAACTCCTGAGCTCAAGCAATCAACCCACTTCGGCCTCCTAGGGTACTAGGATTACAGGAGTGAGCCACCGTACCAGGCCTCAAGTCCCTTTCTCTTGAGTACAGGCAGTCCCTGGGTTATGAACAAGATAGATTCTGTAGCTTTGCTTTTAAGTTGAATTTGTATGTAAGTTGAAACAGGTACATTTACTTATTACCTATAATAGCCTGCATTCATAAGTGTAAGTCATATATCAGCTGATGTTTATAGCCCGGGGACTGCCTGTATTAAGTTAACAAACACTGCAAAGCACTCAGCATAAGAGCTCCAGAAAAGAAAACCTCTGTTTTCTTCCTAGCACTGTGTGTGAACTAAGTTTAGCAAATTACTTAAAGCCTTTGGATATGATTTTGTCTTCCATACAATGATAAATGTCACTTTGGACTATAAAAGTTGAAACACCTTGCTGGGCACAGTAGCTTGTGCTTATAATCCCAGCTTCTAGGGAAATTGAGGTGGGAGGGTCACGTGAGTTCAGGAATTTGAGGTTGTGGTGAGCTGTGATAAAGCTATTGCACGCCAGCCTGGCTGACAGAGTGAGATACAATCTCCATTAAAAAAAAAAAAAAGGCAGTTGAAACACCTTTCAAAAGGCAGCAGAATAGAGATAACACCAAATACTGAAATATTTTACACAAAAAGATTCTGGGTGTCCTGTATCCTGCTTAATGGGCTCCTGAAAAATTGAGCCAGCTATCTCTTAGGTGGCTAAAAAATCAAGCTTTTATATCAGCAATGTACTAAAAAATGCCTTTCTCAGCCATTCACTGCAAATGCTATGAAATGTTTCGCTGGAAGAGAAGGGGAATGGAACCATTGCTTTGATTGCAACTGGAGGCTGGTTGTGGTGGCTCATCCCTGTAATACTAGAATTTTGGAAGGCTGAGGCAGGTGGATTGCTTGAGCTCACAAGTTCGAGACCAGCCTGAGCAAGAGTGACACCCTGTCTCTACTAAAAATAGAAAAACAGGTATTATGGCAGGTGCCTGTAGTCTTAGCTATTCAGGAGGCTAAGGGGAGTGGGGAGAATGAGTGGAGGGAAGGCAATTGGTGGCACCACACCTATGGTGCATCTTACAAGGGTACATGTGAAACTTGCCAAATGTAGACTATAAATGTCTTAACACAATAACTAAGAAAATGCCATGAAGGCTATGTTAACCAGTTTGATGAAAATATTTCAAATTGTATATAAAACCAGCACATTGTACCCCATGACTGCATAACTGTACACAGTGATGATTTAATAATATATATATAAATCAAAGAATAAAAATAAAAAAACAAATTTGCAACTGGACTTATTCAAGTTGGGGGACAACAGGATTTCTTTCTTATTCTGAAAAAAAATGCAGGAAGTCTCACACACCCAATAGCCAGTTAGAATAGTGCATTCTTGAGGAAAGCACCCACTGACATTGCATGATGTATTGGAGGGAGTAACTAGAAAAAGATTTTTGATTAACAACTAAAATTTTGAGAAATGTAGGACACTGAGTGAAATGTAGGCATTTTGGTGCAAATAATATCCAGTGGAAATAAATCCCCTAATTCTTTTTCTTTTATCCCACTTAAGTGCCATGCTGTCCAGCTGGTCTGACAGTAACTCAAATCACCCAGTCTGTAATCAACATGAGCTGGACTATTGGGACAGTGACCCAAACCTATTTGACAGTTCTGGAGTCACACACCGGACAAGCTAAGTGTCACACTCATCAAAACCACTGCCTCCTGGGATGCATCACATGTGGCATCAATTACACAGTGGTATTAAAAGCAATTAGTGCCACCGGGTTGACTGCGGACTGTGCCCACCAAAGGTATTCTTCTAGTAAGTGATCTCTCAAGTTTCAAGTATCTGTAAGGACTTTATTATAAATCCAGGCATAAGCCCGTCATTCTCATTTAAAAAGATGCTGCATCTCTACCTCGCTTGCATTATACATTCAGACTACTTCCTAAAATGTTCATAGTTTTCCCTTTGACCTAGAACTTCTAAGCTTCAGAGGTTTCTGTTGGTAGCTGGTGAATCAACTCCCTCAGTAACAATATTCATGTATACTTTTTCTGAAGGGATGCTGTATCTTTACGGGACACAGTGACTTGTAACTGTGAGTACAAGAGTAAGTTAGCCTGGCAGAGTTTCAGAAAGCATTAGATCTGGTTTGAATTCTTTCCTTCTCATTACCATTATGCCACTAGCCTCTCCTTCAGTGGTTTCTTATTTCAACAGGGTAAGAGAGCAAAGTCATCTGTCTGACAGTATCATACCTCGTTCTTCGCAAAAACTAAACCAGTAGGGAATAACAGGGGAAGGGAAGGCAATGTGGGGTTAGCAAATAAGATTTCTCTTGCATGATTCTAATTCATTGAAGTAGCTACTTGGAGGACTGTTTTGGAAAAAAAAAAAAAAAAATCCCGAGGAAGCCTCCCAGGCTTAAGGAGAAAGGATGCAATGATCAGTTATGTCTGCCTGTGGCATGGGATGAGAGAGTTGAAATATAATTTTGGCATCTCAGAAGTAGTAGTCTTAATGGGGAGTCTAAATTAGACATGGCTTCTTCTAAGCTGTGTTGCTTTATCTTCCCTAGTTCTGTCATCTCATTGGTAAGAAAAAATAGGGATAATATCTTCCTAAATCATCCTTCACAGTTGTTTTGAGAATCAAAATAAACCACAATGTGAATTTTGCATTCATAACGTGCTGAACACAAATGAGCTGCTTTATACTTTCTTTCAGCCTTTGTCTTTGTCTTTCATTAGATTTACTAAGTTTTTCCTTGATATCCAGTTCTGCTGGGAATATGGCCCACTGTTTATTCTTTTAAGAATAAATCAAATGAGCCTGATTATATTAACTTTTAAAACTCTGGGTTAAGGGTGGCGCCTGTGGCTCAAAGGACTAAGGTGCCGGCCCCATATGCTGGAGGTAGCGGGTTCAAACCCAGCCCTGGCCAAAAACAAAACAAAACAAAAAAAACTTTGGGTTAATATGAGAGTAAACTCGAGTAGGTTACATTGTTTGCATTTGTAAGGTTAAGTTCAAGTTGTAGTTGAATTCTTCACCCAGGAAATGTGCCATAGACCTGAACATTGTACTCGTTAGATGGGAACTTACCAAACCTCCCTTCTTGAATTGAATTGCATTTTTTTCTCACATGGACCCAAAATTGTTAACCTATTAGTTTCAACTTAATATTGAGTACATGGGATGCTTGATTTTTCATTCTTGAAATACTTAAGAGAATCTTTCCAGGTAAATACAAAAGATACAAAATCTCCATCTCTTTTAGAATCTCACTTTATCTCCCTTGGTAGAGTGCTCTGGTGTCAAGGCTCACAGTAACCTCAAACTCCTAGGCTTAAGCTATTCTGTTATCTCTGCCTCCTGAGTAGCTGGGACTATAGGTGCCCAGCTATTTTTAGAGATGGGGTCTCTTGCTTTGGCTCAGGCTGGCCTTGAACCCATGAGCTCTAGTCGTCCAACCACCTCGGCCTCCCAGACTGTGTCTCCATCTCTTTTTATGGCTGAATAGTATTCCATGGTATTCATATACCACAGTTTATTAATCCATTCATGGGTCGATGGGCATATGGGTTGTTTATACATCTTCAATTATGAATTGAGCTGCTGTAAGCATTCAAGTGAAAATGTCCTTATGGTAAAATGAAACAATAGCATTTTTATTTATTTGGTGCCCTGCTTGGCACCTAATGTGCCCTTATTTAGGAAAGGGGGGGGAAATATCAGCTAGTATGAATCAAGTATGGACTCACAAACTTGGTCACCAGCTTGTTGAGTGAGGGGCTCTTCCCAAGGCATCATGCTATTCTGCTCAATAAAAATAGTTTTTCAATTAAAGCTGAATGCAATTAATTGTATTTAAACTTGATATAACAAAATCAAATAAAACTAGAGCATTATGAGGGATCTTGACATGTGTTCCAAGCTTTTGACTCACAGTTTGAGTCATGTACAATATGTACCTGCTAAATGTGAACCTCTTTGACTCACCATTGTTTTACACTAAAAATTCATACCCCACCCCACCTTCACACATGGATTTCTCATCATGCAGCCCACCATGAAAAGAACATGAATGCCCTTTCAAATCTAACCAGTAATCAATCATGTTATTTAGATTAGTTTATGGACATTTTTTCCCTGCAGTAATCAAGGTCATGGTTGTGTGAAAGTGGAAGAAATGCTTTGTGTGTGTTTGTGTTTTATCCTGCAGGTGTCTGCTGCCCTTTAGGGGTGAAATTATACAGGCTGGGTCCTAATGGCATCCGGATCCACTGGCAAACCTCCAGGGGCTCTGCCAATTACAGCACTGACCTGTACGGCTCCAAAGGCATTTTCACCTGTGCCCCGAGTGCTGGCTTCAGTTTCTGTGATGTCACGGAGATACCCTGTGGAGATGTATATACCGTGGTGGTCTCACCAGTTGCTGAAACAGGACAGAAGCTTACTTTCTGTCCAAAAAAAATATATTCAGGTAAAGCAAGTTAGGACAGTTTATCAAAAACTAATCCTCAACTCAGGTCTGTGAATTAAGACTCAGAACAATCCCACTTATTTGCTATGTAAGCAGGGCAAAGAAGGTGCGGGATTTCTATATGCCATGGGCATATATATTCTGGCTGTGGGGAATCTAAAGCTTCTTCAGAATTGTGATGCTTTATTATTATTTAATTTGGAGACTCTCTTTTCTTCCCTGTCTCTCTCTTCTTTTTTCTAAAAAGGACCAGATGCTTGCTGCATAGATAGCAAGGCATAATTTAAAATGATTTTCTGCTTTGAGGTTTAGGGATAGATTTTTAACATAGTCATAGAGATAATGATAGACATCCTGGGATGCTGTAAATTAAGAGAACTGAACTTTTATTTGTACAGATTGAGAATTATGACTTAGGAAAAGCTGGAGGATCAGAAAGTGAATTTATAAGTCATAAGCTAGGTTTGGAAATATGAGTGGGCAGACAGTGTGTGATCAGAAAACATGGCTGTCAGAACTGCCACCTCACCAGAGCTGTCAGAAAGACATTAGCAGTGCTCCTGCTTGGTATTTCTGCACCTTTTGCTACCTTGCCCAGGACATAGTTTTATAATTTTTTTTTTTATTTCTAAAAGAAAAGGAAAAGGAAAGAGAGGATTAAGTCCTAGAACTTTGCAGATGAACACAGAAAGAGGAGAAAATATTGGCTCATTAAGTTCCACTGATAACCAGAAGCCAAAAGGTCCAATTGTAAACAGGTAACAAGAGGTTCAGGATGGCTCGTGGTGGTAGAACAAGGCCAGTTCCTCCTAGGGAGCATTTTCACTGTCCTTGGCTGTCACGCTCTGATTCCTTGTTTTTTCATTATCTTGTCCACAGGACAAGCTGGCCCAAGCATAGCCCTATGGGAAGGAACAGGAACAGGTTCATAGGGTGAGCTGTTAGGAGAAGCCATCTACAGCTCAGTAACAATGCTTCATCATATCTGTATAATACTTTATAATTCATCAAGTGTTTTCACCTTTAATATCTTACTGAATGCTCAAAATATGAGCATATGCTATGAGATAGGCTCGACAGATTTTATTATCTTTGCTTTATAAATGAGGAAACTGAGGCTCCCAAATCTCTATCTACAACCCTTCTCCTAGCCTCTTATAAACCATATTCAAAGTCCTTTGGGCCAAAAGGAACTGCTGGTCCTCTGCTATTTCTGATCTTCCTTCCATCATCCTGTTTCAGGATGAAAACCTTGGAGTCAGCTTTCCTCTCCTTTACCCTCCACATCTAAGTAGACTCCAATTCCTCTCCTGTTCACCTTCATGATGATTCCTAAATCCAACTGCTTCTCTTCATTCCCACAGCTACTGCCATGCTTCAGGCCCTCACCACCTCTCCCTTAGACTACTGCAAGGGCCCTGTCTCCTTGCCCTCACTCCAGTCTCTATTCTATTACCAACTTCATTATTCTAGTACACTGATACAGTTGTATAACTTTTATGCTTCCATATCTCCAAAAGTTTTCCATTACCCCCATAAGACAAAATTCAATTCTCCAAGTATGGTGTTTAAGATCCCTCATGATCTGTCCCCTATCAATCTCTGCCTGTACTGTCTAACAGAAATTTAATGTGAATCATGGATGAAAAATATAATTTTCTAGGAGCCACATTAAAAAAGTAAAAAGAAACAAGAAAAAGAAATTAATAATATATTTTATTTTATTTTTTATCTATAGACTAGCTCATCTATAATAACAGATTTTACTTAATCCATTATATCCAAAATGTTATCATGTCAATATCTAATCAATATGAAAGTTATTACCAACATAGTTTGCATTTTTTCATACTTAGTCTTGGAAATCTGCTGTGCATTTTGTACTTATGCCACATCTTAGTCCAGACTAGCCACATATTGAGTGCTCAATAGCTAGTTGATGGCAACTATATTGGGCAGAGAAATTCTCGGTTCATTGCCCAGCATCCCTCCTCAGAGGATTTGATTTTGCCATCACATGGAATCACACATGCTTGCTCCAGCCATACACACTTACCATGTGACATGTTCCCAAGCTAATGCCATGCTCTTGCTTCTCTTTGCCTGGAATTCCACCCCATCTCCACCGAGAGAAGTCACCATCTCAAATTTTGCCTCATTTGGGAAGCCCTCTGCAATTATCATGAGCTGAGTTAGCCCTCGCCCTCCCCTCCTTGGTGAACCTACAGCACCCTTCTGTTTACTGAACACATTACTCTGAATCGAATGTGTATTCTTCTAGCTAATACAGAGTGGTCTCTCTGATTTTCAGTACTTAGCTCATAACTGTTGCCCAATATATTCTGAATTTTAAAAAGAGTGAATCAATGAGTTTACGTGCCTGTGATTGTACAGGTAAGTAAACAATGGAGGTCTTTTGTTCTTTCTCCTGCCCCTGGCCCACCATTCAACCCTTAGAGAGTCATTCCTCTAACAGCCTGTTAGTCGCTGCAAGTCCTTTTTTATTAGCATTCTGATACCCTCAGGTGGGGTGCCATCTCAAGTCCATAGCCATTTCAGTTTAGTAAGGATTAGAAGTCTAGGCTCAAGTTATGAAATCCTCTGTGGTAAAAGCCATGCATTTGGGGGAAGTCTTTTGGTTTTCTTTGTTTGATTTTTGCAATACTATTAGTGCCTCACTCTGATAATCAGGACAATATTATAAGTGATACTAATGACTAATATTTATTAAATTCTATGTACCAGGCATTATCCTAAGGGCTTTATATATTAACTCCAATTAAGCCTTATGAAAAACCAATGAGGTTGGCTTTCTTATTCTTACCACTTTACGGATAAACTGAGGCATGATGAAGCAACTTGCCTAAGCTCACACTACCAGCAGGTACCTCCTCTTACCACCTCTAATGCCAGTGTCCTAATTCAGAAAGACCAGAGAGAAACTCAGGTATGGAGGGCAGGTGCAACATGCTTCATCCAGCTCACGGTGGCTGGTGAGCTAAGTTACATGGAAGGGCTTATCCAGCTCCTGGAGGCCGAGCAACTGAGTTACACAGAAAGTCCACATTCTATGCCCTGCAATCTGCCCTTACGCAGCTCCTGGAGGCTGAGGATCTAAGTTACATAGATCGTTCACAATCTTTGTTCTGGCATCTGCAACCCACACAAGGGATAGGTCCTGTACCTTTATATCCAGGGGGAGCATAGAGGCAAGGGGGCAAGCAGCAGTTACATAAACGTAACATCACTGTACACAGTTATGGCTACCTAGGAACCCCCAGTGCCTTCCCATGGGGGAGAAAGCCGTTACATAAACGTAACATCACTGTACACAGTCATGGCTACCTAGGAACCCCCAGTGCCTTCCCATGGGGGAGAAAGCCTACACAACTTTCTCTGACCCTACATCACCCAAGTTTGTTCTTATTAATTTTTTGTTCATTTTCCTTTTAGTTTTTCTTAAGTTATACCTTCACTATCTAAATATGTCAATATATGTATTTTAAATGCTTATATTTTTATTACAGTAACTTGCTCTGGAAGTACACTTGGGATGGGTAAGTCATTTTTCTCTGGATAAAACAGAAATTTTGAGGCTGCATCGTGGGGTTAGTTACTGAAGTCAGGATCAATCAGAGAGGCAAAGGCTTGCTTTCTTTGATGAAAGGGGTTCCTGCTTGCCCATCCCATAACTTTTCTCCCATAATATAGTTCCTCCTCTGAGATTCCAACAGTTGAGATGAATTTCTTTGAATTGTGAAGCCTTTTCAGTCTTCTCAGGGTCCTGCAGGAAAACGTAAATGCTTTTCAAAGGGGCAGCATTTCATCTTCCATACTTCAGAAAGTAACTCCCCGCCCAGCTGTACATTGCAATCACTTAGAGAGGTTAAAATTAACTGATATTTGGGTTCTGTCCCCAGTAAGTCTGATTTAACTGGTTTGGGTTGAAGACTGGGCACCCAGATTTTTAAAAGTTCCTCAGGAGATTCTACACTATAGCCAAGGCTAAGAACTGCCCCCTGTGCGTATAAGTCACCTGGGGCCTTGTTAAAGCTGGCTTCTGATGTAGGAGGTGGGTCTAAGACTATTTCTAACAAGGTCCAGGTGATCCTGAGACTGCAGTATGATCACACTTGTGGTAGGGAAGTTATTAACAGCCTGAAGAGAGCTACAATGTTTGCTTCTGGTTTGCCTGGGAGGGCATGCCCAGTGGGGAAGAAAGGGGTACTGGAAGGGGCATTGGAATAAAGATAACCTTGGGCAACACCTGTGGCTCAATGGGTAGGGTGCCCGCCCCATATACTGAGGGTGGTAGGTTCGAACCCAGCCCGGGCCACACTGCAACAAAAAACTAGCCGGGCATTGTGGTGGGCACCTGTAGTCCCAGCTACTTGGGAGGCTGAGGTATGAGAATTGCCTAAGCCCAGGAGTTGGAGGTTGCTGTAAGCTGTGAGGCCACAGCACTCTGCTGAGTGAGACTGTCTCAAAAAAAAAGAAGATAACCTTCATTGGCTCCTCTGCTTGCTCTGGGCTGATCTTGTCTAGGTTATTTTGGTTGCCTTCAGGGAGACGACTCTTGTGCAGGGCAGTGGAGATGAGCACACAGAACCGTGAATGCTGACCCAGTAAGTAGCATGTGCTGCTTCCGGAGGAATCCTGTCTTCTAGGGGACAGCTTGCTTTGGGGCCTTAGAAAGAACCCCAGGATATTTCTCAAGTTCATAGTTTGATATCCCAAACTCCCCCTCCTTCCCCCACTCAGACAGGGCTGACTTTAGAGGGTGTGAGTGGAAATGAAGGCTTCATGCTAGTAAACCCTACCAGATGGTCTCCCAGCAGGGACTGACTTTCCCTCCCCCAACTCCTTTCACTGGCTGGAACTGACCGGGCCAGCAGTCTCTCTTCACTGCCTGTTCCCAGCCTGGGCTCCTTCCTCTCTGGGTCCATTGCTTCTCTGAGCACATCAGGACACATGCTTTCTAATTCCTGCCCCACCTGCAGATCTGAAATAAGTACAATCCCTAGTAATTTTTCAAGAGCCTTTGTTTCCCATGACTATAGGAAAACAGATTTGGCTTATTTAAAACAAATTGGGAGCAAACTTATAACTATAAAAAAAATTACTTCAAAGAATCTCCCAAAGTACTGGTGACTATAAGTCCTGGTCTTTAGTGAAAGGTACATGGGAACAGGTCTGTATTCTTAGAACCTATTTCTAGTATTATGGTGATTTTTAATCAGCATTTTAATCAGTATTAACCTTCCCTAAGATATTGTTAAAGAAAGAGTTGCAATGCTTAAAAAAAAAAAAAAAAGCTTGAAAACCATTACTTGTAGACTCACCATCACCAGAGAGCTTATTGGAAATGTGTAATCTCAGGCCCCACCCTGACCTACTAAATCCCTGGCTAATTCATGTGTGTGTTCAAGCTTGGGAAGCACTGCTTGGGTGCTAGTTCTCTAACTTTGCTATGTGTCAGAATCTCTGGAACAGCTAGGGAATGCAGAGGCCCAAGCCCTATCCCAGTGACATGCCTCCGTGTTTTTATCAGGTTCCCAGGTGATGCTGATACACATGAAGTTCAGGGAGCACTGCCTTAAGTCACTAGCCTCCCCTCTGTCCCTTTGAGTAGCCTGGCTCTTCTCTTCATTAGCAAGGCTCAGTCTTCAGCCTGAAATCTACCACTGTCTTATAGATGATCATGCAAGACCCTCAAAACACAAGAGTAATCCAGGTCCCTACAGTCATCTGGAAATCATTGTATCTAGGGGGAAATTCTAAATTGCAATCTTCAAGTTCAGCATTTCTCCTCCCTGTATACAAGGGCAAGTCAAATCATGTTCCTAGCTAACATGGGAGCCTCTGAATATGCTAAGGGGAGCCTCAGGAATCCAATTAGTCTAAGACTTTGGTTTTTCTTCGACTCTTGGATTAAAGCTTTTCAACAGTATCAATGGACTTTTAAAGAGTCAGATGTGGATTCAGATCCTACCATTATCACTTGTCCTTCATCAAGTTGCATCAATTCTCTGTAAGCCTAGGTTTCCTCTTCTGGCAATCGAAATAAATAATAATCACTTCCTAAGAGATAATAATCGTTGAGTGAGATAGACATTATTGAACACAATGACAGGCCCATAGTTAGTACTTAATAAATGGTAGCTATTATTAATTCACGATAAGTTTAAGCTCATATCATTTTCCATTACATTATTAACATTTTAATATGCTACTTCAACAAAAATATATACATTTAAATTTCAGTCCTCATACTGCCATAACTCATGGATTCTCAAAGTGTCATCCTGAGGCCACAGCATCAGCATCATTTGGAAACCTTTTACAAATGCAATTTCTGGGGCTCTACCACAGACCTACTGAATTGGAAATTCTGAGGCTGAGACCCAGCCATCTTTGTTTTAACAAGCCCCTCTGAGTGAGTCTGATGCCTGCTAAAGTCTGAAAACCACATCTTTAATTCAAGACAGCTACTTTGATGGTGGAAAATTCATGCAGGTTGGGACGGAAAGGAAGACAGTCTGAAGTGACAGAAGGGGTTTATGTTTGACGTCTGTCCATGGAGAGATCTTTCATCTTCAGGATCCAACATGTGTCCCGTGCACATTTTGGGGAAATTCGAGGAAGTTTCCTCTTCTTTTTATTTTATTTTAGAGACAGAGTCTCAAGTTGTTGCCCTGAGTAGAGTGCTGTGGCATCACAGCTCACAGCAACTCTTGGGCTTAAGCAATTCTCTTGCCCTAGCCTCCCAAGTAGCTGGGATTACAAGCACTGGCCACAATGCCCAGCTATTTTTTTGGTTGCAGCCGTCATTGTTTGGTGGGCCCAGGCTAGATTTGAACCTGTCACCTTAGGTGTATGTGGTTGGCACCTTAACCACTTGAGCCACAGGTGCCCAGCCTCGGTTGTCATTGTTGTTTTAGCTGGCCTGGGCCGGGTTCGAACCCGCCAGCCTCGGTGTATGTGGCCGGTGCCCTACCCACTGAGCTATGGGCACCACCCATGAAGTTTCCTCTCCTTAACATACTTAGCAGTAACACATTTATGTTCTCCCTACACAACTCTCTGAATCAGTAAAATTTTGGAGTTCCCTGAGGAACAAGTTGCCATGGCGGTGGAAAGGAAAGTTCCTTGTCCTGAGTCAGCAGTCTGAGCTCAAAGAGGATTCATGTCGTGAAGCAGGAGAGAGATCACCCTGGTTAGTTAGAACCTGCTGCTCAGTTTGAACCGTTTGCCCCTTAAACAGTTCAGATTGTCTTAGTATCCTACTTACTTACTTTGAAGAGCTGCAAAATAGCATTTCAAATCAAAATACGAATAAAATCTGAGACATTTGTAGTTTTTCATTTGAGAAAATGTTTGCATATCTAATGTGTCTTTCTGCTTCTTACCTTTCTTATCCTTTTCAGTGATTTACAGAGGGAAGAGAAATCCAGAATGACACAGTGATCCCTGGAAAAAAAAAAATGGACACCTGACCAAGTGAGTAATGTAAATTGATTTTGTGTGATTCTATGGCATTTTTCTTGGTCTTTGTTTTAAAAATTCTTTCATTTCTTTTGCAGAGTTGTCTCAATTGTTAGTGATTAGAGATGGGAAAGCTCTATTAGAATACAAAATTTCTCTAGGATGGGAAAAGCTCCCTTTACCTGTAGAAGAACAACTCTTGACTCTGCTTCTTCTGAGCAAGGTCAGGTGTGTCTTCACCCGCACAAGAGTTCAAGATCTGCTGTGGCGAGGACTCTAATGAAATGGATCCAGAAAGTTCTCTGAAAGGCTGCCAGACTAAGCCAGCACATGGTGAGAATCCTGAAAACCTAAAAGTCTGCTTAGCAGAAGTTTTTCTGAGATGTCACATCCAGGCACATCACACACACAAGTGTTTCAACAACACCAGCACTTGCCATGCCGCCCCCTAGTCATTCAGGGGCTGGAGATAGTCCCGTTCAGAAAAGTCAAGCCACCCACACAGAGACGAGCCTCACTTTAAGACAGTCTGCTACCAGGACACCAGCATAGGGTGGAAAGCAGCAGCTTCCCGGGCAACCTGCAGTAACAAACGTGCTCACTGCAGTGAAGGGAAACCCAGCTGCTTGCTGGGTTTGCTAAGCCAAAGCATCAAGGCATGTGACATTCTCAAGAGCATCCAGTTATGACAGTCCAAGAGCATCCAGGACTGCAGTAATGCTTCTGAGTGAGCAAAGGCGTCAGATGGAGGACAGAGACTGGCAGAGCCTCTAGCTGTGGCAGACTGACATATATGTATCTTTTCAGGGCAGGACTGTCCATTGTATCGGCTGTGCCTCCTACTCACAATGTAACTGCTTTTTTGATCTTTGAAGAGGAAATTATATATAACATAAATCTGTTATATCTAGAAAAACATCTGTCCTTCTAATGCTAGTAATCTAATTTAGAAAAATAGGGCAAGTGGGACTTGTGTGATAACACATATGCACACAACTATAGCACTTACTTCCCAAATGTATGTATGGCTGTGGAACCAAGAGTGTCTGTAGTTGGGAACAACCTTAAAACTCTGCCCACAAGGAACTGGAGCATGGAGTTAGGCTTGATCTAAGCTTGGAAGAGAGGGAAAACTTCCCTTTCTGTGTCTCCTCAATGTTCTGTAATATGAGCGGTGATTTGCTTTCTTTGTAAAACTGATAAGAGATCTTCTCCACAGCACCTGCTCCTGAAAAGGAAAAGAGCTAAAGGCATAGATCTTTAAGAATGAAGTTTAAAGCATCAGAGAGCACACACAGAACAAGGCTGAATTCCATTCACTTTGTTCCTACACACCAGTAAGTGAACAGGAGTTAAGCTAGGAGCATTGGCCCTACTTGGGGAACTCATTACTTATAACAATTCCCAGGTTGTCTGGTTGTGATGGCTCATATCTATAATCCTAACACTCTGGGAAATGGAGGCCAGGGAATTGGTTGAGCTCAGGTATCTAAGGCTAAGCTCTTTGGTCAGAATTTCATAGAAGATGACATGAGCTACATTGGGTAAAGATGAAACCAGTTTATTTAGCCCATATATAGCACATACTACACGCTTCTAAGTGCTTCCCAAATATTTATTTGATACTCATAAGAATCCTATAAGTAGGCTCGTCACGCATAGCACAGTGGTTATGGCGCCAGCCACATACACCAAGGCTGGCAGGTCTGAACCTGGCTGGGGCCAGCTAAAGCAACAATGACAACTGCAACAACAACAAGAACAAAAAATAGCCGGGCATTGTGGTGGGTGCCTGTAGTGCCAGCTACTTGGGAGGCCAAGGCAAGAGAATCACTTAAGCCCAAGAGTCTGAGGTTGCTGTGAGCTATGATGGCATGACATTCTACCAAGGGTGACATAGTCAGACTCTGTCTCAAAATAAATAAATAAATAAAAAGAATCCTATAAGTGGTAATAATGTTATCCATTTATAAAGATGAGGAGGAAAGTCTCAGACAGGACAGGTTGCTCTACTGTGTTCACACAGCTAACCAGTCAAACACAAATTTTCAGGGAGTCAGGTAAGTAGCACTGATTAGACCTGCTAATCTGTGTTATCTTTATGGAAATTATTGCCCTAGATCATCATTAAATTATCAATTACTAGTGGAGGCTACCTGAGAATAGCATTGTAAGTGATCTGCCCTAAGTCATGTGCTTGCACATTCAGCCCCTGGTTATTTTGAGTATCTGCTCTGTGAATATACAAAGCAGCTTTTCATCTCTAGCAGGTGTTTGGTAGATTTTACCTTCCATTCTTTCTGTGTCATGTTTAGGGAATCCACATCACTGATGGATTGAAATTTGTTGAAAAGTAAAGGAGACTTGGAGAAACAGCTCAGGGAAGTTATATAAAAGTAAGGGAACATGGGAGGACAGGCAATATTATATCATGGAATGGGCAGTGGTCTTGGCGCCAGATGGATCCAGATCTTATCTTGAGATGTTACATGATTTATATCATCTCTCCAAGCCTCAGTTTTCTCCTCTGTAAAATGGCAATAGTCATCTTGCTGGGTTGTGAAGTTTGAGACAATATACACGTATTCAGCACGCTAGTGCAATGAAACTGAGTTGTTTAGGGTCACAATGCTAATAAAAGAGAGAGAGCACCAGAATTTGCAGGATGTAGACCTATCTGCGGAGCAAAAGCCAATGCTTGCTCTACTGTTCGACAGTGCCACTCTGGAATCTGGCCTTTAGGAGCATGTGCACTTAGTAGTATTTGGCATACATGTACAGTAAGCCCTTGGTAAATATTAGACATTAGTAGTAGTAATTAACCATTTCCACTTTCTGTGTGACTAACACAAATCTTTATGACCAACCACGGGATTCTTTGGAAATCCTTCTAGGTAGGAAAGCCTATTTTCTGCCAGTGTCATGATGGATATGTCAGTCAGGGCTCTCAATAATTCATAAGTGATTAGTCTTATTTCAAGTCCTCAAAGAACCATCTCAGTAAACAGATCTCTGCTTAAACTTTTTTTTTTTTCTGAGACAATCTCAAGCTGTGGCCTTGGGTAGAGGGCCCTGGCGTCACAGCTCACAGCAACCTCAAACTCTTGGGCTTAAGTGATTCTCTTGCCTCAGCCTCCCAAATAGCTGGGACTACAGGCGTCTGCCACAACCCTTGGCTACTTTTTTCTTGCAGTTGTCCTTGTTTAGCCGGCCGGGGTGTAGGCCGGGGTGTATGTGGCAGGTGCCATACTTACTGAGCTATAGGCACCACCCCATTAACTTTTTTTTTTTTTTGAGACAGTCTCACTTTGTCATCCTGGGCAAGGTGCCATGGCATTATAGCCCACAGCAACCTTAAATCTTGGGCTCAAGCTATCCTCTTGCCTCACCCTCCCCAGTAGGTGGGACTATAGGCTAGTTTTAGAAACCAATGTAGCTCTTGCTCAGGCTGATCTTGAACTCTTGAACTCAAGCAATCCACCCGGTCTGGCCTCCCAAAGTGTAGGATTATAGGCGTGAGCCACCAGCCTGGTCCTGCCTAAACTTTTTAACTCTGAGCTCAAATACCCTGCTCCGTGAATCAGCTTTCAACAATTTTGGATTCTAAAGCATTGACAGCCTCTCCCTACCTTGCTGCACAAATTTGTTCAATACACGAGTACTATTTTATTGGTTCACATATATATAGTATCATTAAGGTATTCACTTTTTCAGCCAACTTTTAACTACCTACAAACGGCATGCCAGGAATTGTGGTCTTGAATTCGACTATAAATTCTTCAAGGGAAGAAGCGGGTCTCTCATTTCTTTGAGTTTCCTTAAAGTCTAGCACAGTTCCGGGCACACTGGAGGGTACCCCATACTTTTACACAGTTATTCTGTCCTTGAAAAATGAATAAACTAAACTTTCAAGGGGAAGTAAATTTTTCATTCGGTAGTTGAGCTAGTTACTGAATGAAGTCTATTATGAATCCTTCGCAAAATGAAGAATTCTTCTGTAAAGTGAAGGATTCCCCCCCCCACCTTCATGTATGCGTGAGTTCAGATTTTGATCCAGGGGTCCTCAAACTTTTTAAACAGGGTGCCAGCTCACTGTCCCTCAGACCGTTGGAGTGCCGGACTGCGGGCCCAGGACGAGTCGGCTGCTAAGCAGGACAGGCAGCGGCGGCAAAAACACCCGCAGGCAGGATAAATGTCCTAGGCGGGCCGCATGTGGTCCGCGGGCCGTAGTTTGAGGACCCCTGAGAGACCGTGTTTGCTCATAATCCTTCGGGCACGTCTGTCTTCGTCGCATCAGAGGACGATGAACCGTGGGTAACCGCAACCTCCCACGAGGGGGCGCCCAACGACCCGCGGCGATGCCACCCGCATTGCGCAGCCGCCGTCCGGGAGAGGGGGCGGAAATCCCCTGGCTGACGCGCGCGACGTTGCCGGAGAGCGAGACCCGTGGGAGGGGGCGGGGCCACGCGAGCGCCGCGGGCAGGGCCGCAGCAGCCTGGGCGTGGGAGGCAGTGGCGGCCGCGGCGGCCCGGCAGTGGTGGGAAGATGGCGCCGCTTGTGACCGAGAGGGGGCTGAAGAGCGTCGTGTGGCAGAGTGAGTGCGGAGGGGTAGGAGCTGAGAGAGCGAAGAGCAGGAGGCGGCCGCCCCGGGTCCTTTTTTCCTGCCCCAGCCCGGCAGTGTTTTGGGGAGTCGCCGCGGACACTTGTTGCTTTTGGGACTCGCGTCTCTGTTAGGACTTCTTCCTGCTTTCCTTCCCTGCCCTGTTTCTGTAGTACCAGGGACTGGCTGGGTGCGACGCTGGGTGCGACAGGACGCGCGCAGCCTTTTCCCTGGCGTCCGGCGTCCCCTTGCCTCGGCCAGGCTCTGGCTCCAAAGCTCCACCTTGGGTGAGGGCCCGGGCCCGGCTGCCCCTTGTCCATGGCCCCTGCTTGTATCCTCGGTCGCGCTCCCCTCTGGGCTCGCGCGCGGGCCCCACCAGTCGGGGATGTCTCTCCACCCGACACAATCCGGCGCTGTTTTTCTATCCCGCCTCCCCCCATCTCCTCTCCACACTTTAGTTTCCAAACATTATTGCTTTTTCCTGTTACTATCAAGGAGGATTTTATAACCGTACTTAAAAAAAAAAAACCTCGCTGTTAAACAGCTTCTATTATTCCTGAGTAACTTACTTTCTGCAAAGTTATTGAAAAGGGACCATTGGAATGATTTGATGTCTAGCCGTGACAGCTCCCTGCATAGCCAGGGCAAGGCTGTCCCTTCACCTTTTCCTTTACTCTCTCGGGACCACTCTCTCTGGGACCATACTACTTATTGGTTACTACCATACTACTTATTGGTTACCAATGTTCTGTCGTGTATCATATATGACTTTACTAAAAATCACTCCAAACCTATGTCTGGCAAGTTAGAGAAAGAAGAAAACCATACAACAGGAAGAACCCTCATTGTAATTATGGTCCAGTAGTGGAAATGGAGTAACATCTAATTAGTATTTCTCACTCTAACTTGAGTAAAGAACAGAAGTGATTTAGTCAGCAGAATTTTGGTTATTACAGAATTGCTTGTCTAAAATTAAAAATCCAGATCAGTAACTGGGATAGTGCTTACCATATACTAGGAACTGTATAGATGAAAAAATAAAGAGGAAAATTGTCTTGTTAAAAATGGGTTATCCGTGAATAACACAGGGTTGTAAAATTTTTAAAAATATAAAAGACTAAAATAGGTCAATGTTAAGGTTAGCATTTTTAGTTTTGAAGATTTACATGGTTGACTTTTAAGATTTGATGATGCTGGCTGGGATAGGTGGCTCACACCTGTAATCCTGGCACTCTCCAAAGCTGAGGCTCAGTTGAGTTGAGGAGTTGAGCACAGCCTCAGCAGGAGCTAGACATTGTCTCTACCCAAAATAGAAAAACTAGTGGAGGGTGTGGCAGGCACTTGTAGTCCCAGCAATTGGGGAGGCAGAGGCAAGAGCATCTTCTTGCTGTGAGATGTGATGCCATGGGCACTCACCCAGGCTGAAACTCTTATCTCAAAAAAAAAAAAAAAAGATTTGGTGAACCTTTAAAATAAACAAAGATATTTAAATACATTTGTTTATTTTATTTATTTATTTATTTATTTTGAGACAGAGTCTTACTTTGTTGCCTGGGGTAGAGTGTCATGGTGTCGAAGCTCACAGTAACCTCAGACTCCTGGGCTCAAGCAATGCTCTTTCCTCAGCCTGGGATTACAGGCGCCCACCGCAATACCTGGCTGTTTCTATTTTTAGAGACGGGTCTTGTTCTGGCTCAGGCTGGTGTCCAACTTGGGAGCTCAGGCAATCCACCCACCTCGGCAGATTACAGGTGTGAACCATTGCAGGCAGCCTTTAAATACATTTGTGTGAAAATAGGTAATAAATTGTGTTGTATAAATTATTTGTATGATATACATGGTGCTTACCATCAGCTTTTGTCAGAAAAAGATAATGGTAGTAATATCAGTCTTTTTTTTCCTTTGAGACAGAGTCTCAAGCTGTCTCCCAGGGTAGAGTGCGGTGGTGTCACACATCACAGCTCACAGCAACCTCAAACTCTTGGGCCTAAGAAGTTCTCTTGCCTCATCCTCCCGAGTAGCTGGAACTACAGGTGACCACCACAACGCCCAGCTAATATTTTTTGGTTGTTGTTGTTGCAGTTGTCATTGTTCTTTTAGCTGGCCCGGGCCAGGTTTGAACCCGCCAGCCTCGGTGTATGTGGCTGGCACCCTACCCACTGAGCTACAGGTGCAATAATATCAGTCTTGATAGCATGGAAACTAGGCAAGAGGGAGACTGTAGAGATAAAATTTCCGTCTTGTGCTGTTAACTTGAGGTGGCACCGGCTATCTAGATGGAGTGTAAGGTGAAGACAGAGACTAAACAGGAGGAAAGTGTGTTACAGTTTCATGGGTTTTTTTTAAGTGTAAAACAAAGTTTATTGATAAAGATTGGTTTATAGAATAAGAGCAAAGTACAGGTTTATAGAGCAATATAGGTTCACTGTTGGCAGATGGGCACCCCTTGTCTTTAAAGAGAAAAAGCCTAAAGTAGTTCTCTGGTTCAGCACCTGTCACTCAGTGGCTAGGGCGCTGGCCACATACACCCAGGCTGGCCTGCCAAACAACAATGACAACTACAATTTAAAAAAAAAAAATAGCCGGGCGTTGTGGCAGGCACTTATAGTCCCAGCTACTTGGGAGGCTGAGGCAAGAGAACTGCTTAAGCCCAAGAGTTTGAGATTGCTGTGAGCTGTGACGCCACAACACACTGTACTGAGGGTGACATATACTCTGTCTCCAAAAAAAAAAAAAATGAATAAATAAAGTAGGTCTCTGCATTTTCATGTAAATAAAAATATATCCAAAAGAGAAGATTATTACATTTGCTGAGTAAAGCATATATTGAGAAGAGGGAGCCTTTCAGTTTTCTTAGCAAAAGATGAAAGCTTCTGAAAGAAGTGTTGAAGAATTTCCTAAGAGGTAGGAGAATTATGCATTTGACAGGGAAAAAGGTTTTGCTAAATTAAAGATAGTATAGTTAGGTGAGGATGAAAGCTAAATAACATAAGAACCTTTAATTTACCCACTAAGTGTGGTAAGTAGAGAGAAGTAATATTTTTTGAACTTTTACTCTATGCCAGGCACAATTCATTACATTTATTAAACTTTATGAGAATTAATATTCTGTTTCACAGTGACAAAATTGAACAGCTATAAAAGCATAGCAGTATTATTCATAATAGCCAACAATTAGAAGCAACTCAAATGTCCATGCACTGGTGAATGGATGAATAAAAATAATAAAAAGTAATGTTGCGGATGAATCTTGAAAACATTATGCCAAATAAAAGAAGCCAGTCAGTCACAAAGGATCACATACTGTATGACTTCATTTATATGGAATGTCCAGGACAGGCAAATCTGTTGAGACAGAAAGTAGACCAGTGGTTGCCTATGTATGGGGGGATGGGGCAACTAGAGAATGATGGTTAGGAGAACATGCTTTCTTTTTGGAATAATGAAAATTTTCAAAAATGGATTGTAGTGATGTGATGAATGCGTAACTCTGAATAATGTGTACTGAAAGCTGTTGAATCATATGCTTTAAGTGGGTCGGTTGTGTGGTATGCAAATTATATCTCAATAAAGCTTTTCTAAAAAACCTGATACAGCTATTAAATAAGTCCTAGGCTTTACAGCTAGACCTTTTTGACCATAGAGTTAATATATGACCAGGCCATGGCATTCTGTAAGGTTTAAAGCTTAATTCCGGGCCTTATCCCCTCTCTGTTGCAGTGGCCTCCTCCTAACTGAACCTCCAAGCTCTTATTTGTCCTTTCGCATCTACTCCACCCAGAAAATAGCTGCCAGAATAATCTTTCTGTTATAGTATTGTGCTGTGATTATGCTGTTCTCTTGCTTGAAGACCTGCAGAGACCCTCAGTTGCCTAAAATTCATTTCAAACACTTAACCTGGCCCACTCTACCTTTTTATTATTAAATACTTTCATCTGTACTACCTATACTTTTGATATACCATGTAGTCTATGGAATGGTTTATACTTTTTGGAATTTTTTACCTCAGTATCTTAGTTGATGCTGATTCCTCTGTTTAGAATGCTGCCCTTTCCCTTATTCACCTGTCCAAATTTTAGCCAGCCTTCAAGTCTCAGCTCAAACTACTACCTCCCTAGTAATAGCTTCTCATCTCATTTTAACCTGTTCTCTTATGTTTCTGTAGCATGTGGTTTACCCTTCTTAAGCGGCACTTCTCACTACTACTTACATGAGTCTTTTGATAAACTTCTTGAAGATATTTGCGCTGTTGTCTTATGAAGTTTAAATTCTTAACAGGCCCTGTTTGAATTTGATGGATACCAATGATTTTTTTAAATCAATGAAAAACTCAGTTTATAATTTTTCTCTATTTCTTGCTACCTAAATTCCTTTATTCAGTAAATATTATTGAATTCCTATAAAAGTACAGCAGTAGAAAGCAGACAAGTTTCCAGCCCTCTTCAAGCTTGCTTTCAAGTGGGGAGTAATAAAAATAAACAAGTAAACAAAGAATAAAGATGATTGTTTCAGTGTGTGATACAGAAGGAGAGAGACTTCTCAAGACAGGTGGGTCAGGAAAGCTTTCTCTGAGTATATGATATTTGAGCTGAGACCTAAAATATCAGAAGGAATTATGCTTTAGGGATGGACTATCTCGAAACCTCACCTAAAAATATCCAGAACTTAAAAGAATGAAAAGCTACGTTTATTTACAAAACTAATTCTTGTATTTAAAACTAGGAAAGGTTTCTATTGCTCATTTGTCACTTTTTGCAACAAGGAAGTGGTAGCAAAAATATCACTGATGAAAGCTTTTAAATAAAATTTGATGAAGTTTATTTCAAAAATAAAGACAAGGCAGCACCTGTAGCTCAGTTGGCAAGGCACCAGCCACATAGGTTTGAGCCCCATCTGGGCCAGCTTAAAAAAAAAACAAAACAATGACAACTGCAACAAAAGAAATAGCTGGGAGTTGTGGCAGGCACTAGTCCCAGCTACTTGGGAGGCTGCGGCAAGAGAACTGCTTAAGCCCAAGAGTTTGAGGTTGCTGTGAACTGTGACATGATGGCACTCTGCCCTGAGCAACAGCTTGAGACTCTGTCTCAAAAAAAAAAAAAAAAAGACAAAACAACTAATTCAACTACAAAGCAAATTCAAACCACTGATGGCATTTCTTTCTTTTTTTTTTTTTTTTTTGAGACACAGTCTTACTGTGTTGCCCTCTGTAAAGTGCAATGGTATCACAGCTCACAGCAATCTCAAACTCATGGGCTTAAGCGATTCTCGTGCCTGAGCCACCCCAGTAGCTGGGACTAAAGAGGCTTGCCTTAGTGCCTGGCTATTTTTGTTGTTGTTGTTGTTGCAATTGTCATTGTTGTTTAGCTGGCCCAGGCCTGGTTTGAACCTGCCAGCCTTGGTGTATGTGGCTGGCGCCCTACCCACCGAACTACAGGCACCGCCCTCTCTTGCTTCTTTATGACATTATTCAATTCAGTCTATTTTCTCTCTTCTCTATAAGCAGTAGTCTGATGTCTATAATTTATATGTATTAAATATTTATTTAGAGGAAATTTTAGAGAAAATTAATATAGGTAGGTTACAACTTACTTTCAGTAAAAGTAATCAGAATGTATGTATTTGAGCCAATTCTTTATATAAGAGGGTAAGCTTTTTCCCTTTTTCTCATTTTCCTTCTGGTCTTTATAGATTGAGATGTATTTTTTCATTTGTCATTCAGTAACTTCCTTTTTTTTTTTTTTAAAGAAAACAACTAATATTGACTCACCATTTTCCATGTTCCTTCAAAATCTTTGTAATTATCATTTAAAATTATTTCTTAAATAATTTTTAAACATTTTTTGCCAAGGTGGCAAAATGTTGACACTAGAAAATAATATAAAATAAATCTTCCTCCTAACCCAGACCCCTAGCCTCCCTCTCTAGAGACAATCACTTTTGGTTTCTTATAAATCCTTCTACAAGGATTTTATATGCGTAAAATACAAGTACACATATACAAAACAAAGTACAATTTTGTTCTAATTATCTTTGTTTTTTGTCTTTTTTCATAGTATTACTTCCTGTTTTAAGTTTATTTTGTTGAGCAAATTTTCTTTTTTAACTTTTGGTTATTGACACAGTCATTTATTCATTAACTCTGTTTATTGAGTATCTGCTCTGTCCTCTGACCTTGTAGAACTCAACAGTTAAGTAGGAGAAGTACATTAATGACTAAGTGCTATATTAGCCATATGAAAAAACGTAATGGGAGGAGAGAGAAAAGAGTTATTTCCTCACTTCCTCTCTGGGAGTGGGTAAGGGAAGACTTCAAAGAAGAAGTGATATTTAAGATGTTTCTTGAAAGGTAATAGGATTTTGCCAGGCAGAAGGAAAATGGAGCCAAACCCCAAAAGTGACAAAGTATGTGATTGTTTGTGAAAGAGGGAACAATTCCTTTTGATGGAATACAGGGTATTTATTGCAAGGGATGAGGGATGTAGACCAAAAGATAGGTTGGAAACAGGTTATGAAGTATTCTGAATGCTGTGTTAAATAGTATAAACATTGTTCAGGGGTAGTAGGAAGCATTAAAAATGATTTTTCTCCCTCTTTCCCAAATAGTGTTCTATTAAACAATGCTAAAGGGAAGCTATTTTCTTGTTCCTATTTTGAAGGGAAGTGACTTTAAGACTTAATTACATGTAATGGTAGTGTAGAGTGCACTGATGTCAAGTGTACCCCTGGATGAATTTTTCACCTGGGAAATTACCATCCATATCAAGATACAGAAGATTTCCAAACAACCGGTGTTTTTTTCCAGTCCAGACCACACCTTTTCCCCCAGATTAACTAGTATTCTGACTTACATCACCACCAAATAATTTCTTAATGGTGACTTTTTATTTTTATGTTCTGTTTTATGTATTTATTTATTTATTTTTTGAGACAGAGCCTCAAGCTATCCCCCTGGATAAAGTACTGTGGCATCACAGCTCACAGCAACCTCCAACTCCTGGGCTCAAGCAAGTCTCCTGCCTCAGCCTCCCAAGTAGCTGGGACCACAGGTGCTGGCCACAACGCCCTGCTATTTTTTGGTTGCAGCCATCATTGTTCTTTGGCGGGTCCAGGCTGGATTTGAACTTGCCACCTTAGGGGTACATGGCTGGCGCCTTAGCCACTTGAGCCACAGGCGCTGAGCCATATATTCTATTTTAGAAATAAATCTTCCTGAGCCTATAATAAAGTGGGTTTTTTTTTGGAGACAAAGTCTCACTGTGTTGCCCTGGGTAGAGTGCCATAGCATCACAGCTCACAGCAACCTCAAACTCCAGGGCTTAAGCAATTCTCTTGCCTCAGCCTCCAAAGTAGCTGGTAGTGCAGGCACCTGCCACAACGCCTGGCTATTTTTTGGTTGTAGTTGTCATTGTTGTTTAGCAGGCTCAGGCTGGGCTCAAACCCGCCAGCCTCGGTGTATATGGCTGGCACCCTACTCACTGAGCTAAGGGCAGTGAGCCATAATAAAGCGCTTTCTTTAACAGTAAATACTGAATTTACCACATTTCTACCTGGAAATAATTGCTTTAATATTTATTTGCTTTTGTATATTTAGTAGTCTTCATTTTTTATATATTCTGCTTTCATATAATTTTTCAAGATTAGCTCTTGAAAGCCCTGAGTGGTCTTTCCCATGTGCAGTTTGTTCAGTTTTTATTCAGTTTTCTCATTATTCTCTTTGCTTCCTGCCCTAGACCCCTGGGTTTGCCTTTATAAACATTCTTACCTGTTTACTGAATAACTGGGCCAGAGGTGAGTAGAATCTATTGGGATCATAATTAGAAACTTAATAACAGGCTCGGTGCCTGTGGCTCAATCGGCTAAGGCGCAAGCCACATACACCTAGGGTGGCAGTTTCGAATCCCCAGCCCGGGCCCGCCAAACAACAATGATGGCTCCAACAAAAAAATGGCCGGGCGTTGTGGCGGGCGCCTGTGGTCCCAGCTACTTGGGAGGCGGAGGCAGGAGACTTGCTTGAGCCCAGGAGTTGGAGGTTGCTATGAGCTGTGATGCCATGGCACTCTACCCAGGGGGATAGCTTGAG
>CAUYQV010060293.1:0-11325 GCA_963574575.1 Galagoides demidoff
TCACCCTGAGTCTATATTTGTCTTTTAAGGTAAGGTGAGATTCCTGTATACAACAGATGTCTGGTCTGAGTTTCTGTATCCAATCAGCCAATCTGTGCCTCTTTAGAGGACAATTTAAGCCATTCACGTTGATTGAAATTACTGATAAGCCTTGTAAAATTTTGAGCATCGAGTTGCTCGAAAGTCCAATAGACATTTTCAATCCTTTTGCCATTGTAGAAGTTGGAATTTTGTCAAAAGTTTCTGAGTGTGTTTACTATTGTGGTGGAGGATTGCACTGGTTATTATGGAGGATAGGTTTGAGAATTTCCTGCAGAGCTGGTTTAGCTATGGCAAATTTCTTCAACATGTTAATGTCATTAAAGTATTTAATTTCTCCATCATAGATGAAACTCAGTTTAGCTGGATACAGGGTCCTGGGCTGAAAGTTATTTTGTTTTAGGAGATTAAAAGTTGATGAGCATCCTCTTCTAGCTTGTAAGGTTTCAGCTGCGAGATCTGCAGTCATCCTAATACTCTTCCCCTTGTATGTTATGGTTTTCTTACCTCTGACTGCTTTCAGAATTTTCTCTTTCATCTTAACTTTGGTGAAGTTAATTATGATGTGTCTGGGGGGATGTCTTGTTCGGGTTGAGTGGTGCTGGGGTTCTGAAACTATCTACTCTCTGAATTTCAAAATCTCTTGGCATTTCTGTAAAGTTCTCTTTCATAATTAATGAAGATGAGCCTCTGTATTTTGTGAAGCAACTTCATCTCCTTCAGTGATTCCTATAAGGCAAATATTAGTTTTCTTTGAATTATCCGAGAGGTCTCTGAGAGTGAGATCCATTTTTGTTCTCCATTTCTTTTGATCTTTGCAGTCCTGGGCTTCTTCAAAAGCTTTGTCTTCAAAATCAGAGATCCTTTCTTCTGCCTGTTCCACTCTGTTATGGAGGGATTCCACTGTATCTTTCAGATCCTTGAGTGCTGCAACCTCTTGTCTCAGTATTTTAAAATCTTTGATCATTTTATCTTTGAAATCATTGAATACTTGAGACATCTTTTCTATAATTTCTTGAGATATCTTTTGAATAATATCTTGAAAGTCTAATTCACTCCTTTCTTTCATTCTGTTAATCTTATTTGCTATCCAAATTCTGAACTCAGTTTCTGACATCTCAGCCATCTGTTTATGGATGGGGTCTGCAATGCATCTTCCCCATTTTTCCTTGGGGGAATTGATCTACTCTGGTTATTCAAGTTGCCAGAATTTTTCTGCTGATTCTGCCCCATGCTGAGTTTATCTTGTTTGGAGACCTTATCAGAACTATTCAGTTGGTGGCTTCTTCTGGTTACCCAGAGAGGCAGGCAGAGCATGTCTGTTGTCTTCTCCCAGTTCTTGGGTGCTGGGGCGACTGGGGTGCAGTGGAATGGCAGCAGCTGCACGGGAGTGTGTGTAGCTGAATTAGACCCCATTCTGCTGGCTGGGGCGACCTGGGGGCAGGAGACTGGCACCAGCCGGATCAGTCCTAGTTCAGGTCCACAGGGGCAACCAGTGGAGCAGGGGAACTGTAGAGGCTAGATCAGTCCTCATTCAGCCCCCCGTTGCAGCCAGGGGGTGGGGAAATGGCAGTGGTAGCATAGGGCATGCAAGTGACCAGATCAATCCTAGTTCAGCTCCACCAGAGTAGCTGGGGGGGGAGCGGAGGACTCCTTCACCATTGTCTGCTGGACACGCACAGCACTAGCAAGATGATCTGGTCCCTCCTTGCGTCGGATCCTGGAGCAAGGGAACCTCTGCCCCACCACCTCTGGATGCACATGGCTCTAGCAAACTGTTCTGGGCCTGTCTGGAGCTGTAGACTCCTCCACCATGGCCCTGCAGGTTGAGTGTGGCTCTAGCAAGCAGTTCTGGACCCACACCAAACAGTTGTCTGGAGTGGGGGACTCCTCCACCATCGCCTGTGGGGCGTGCATGGTGCTAGCGCTCGTGTTAGTAGGCCAATTTGGGACCTCCAGGCATGGGAGCCCAGAGTGGGGAACTCCTCTCCTGCTTCCCGTGGGCTCCACATGGCTCTAGCAAACAGTTCTGGGCTCGCCTGGAGCAGTAGACTCCTCCGAAGTGGCCCCTCAGGATGCCTGTGGCTCTAGCAAGCAGTTCTGGACCCACCTAACATGGGTGTCTGGAGTGGGGTACTCCTCTGCCAATGCCCGCAGGGTGTGCATGGCACTAGCAAGCTGATCTGTGACCTCCCAGCACAGGAGCCCAGAGCAGGGAACTCCTCTGCTGCTGCCTGCGGCCTGCACATGGCTCTAGCAAACAGTTCTGGGCCCGCCCAGAGTGGTAGACTCCTCCACCGCCACCTGCAGGGTGTGCATGGCTCTAGCAAGCAGTTCTGGGCCCACCCAGCACAGTTGCCTGGAGCGGGGAACTCCTCTGCTGGCCCCCATGGAATGTGCATGTTTCTAGCAAGCTGTTTTGGGTCTTCCCGGAATGGAGGACTCCTCCACCACTGCCCATGGGACGGTCGCGGCACTAGCAAGCAGTTCTGGGCCTGCCCAGAGCTGGAGCCTGGGGTGGGGATCTCCTCTGCCACCCATGAGGCATGTGACTCTAGCAAGCAGTTCTGGGCCCACCCCAATTGGGGGACTCCTCTGCCACCACCCTGGGGTGCGTGTGGCTCTAGCAAGTAGTTCTGTGCCTGCCTAAAGCACGGAACTCCTCTGTGGCCACACACCACCCGCAGGAGGCATGTGGCTCTAGCAAGCAGTTATGGGCCCACCCAGATCCCTGGAGAGGGGATCTCCTTTGCCACCCATGGGGTGCAGCTTTAGCAAGCAGTTCTGGGCCTGCTCAAAGTTGGGGCCTCCTCCGTCACAGCCTGAGGGGTGTGCGCGAGGCTCTAGGAAGTAGTTCTGTGCCTTCCCAGAGCAGGGGACTCCTCTGTGACCACCCGCCACCCACAGGAGGAGTGCAGCTCTAGCAAGCAGTTCTAGGCCTGCCCAGAGCTCTGGAGTGGGGGCCACCTCTGCTGCCCGTGGGGTATGTGGCTCTAGCAAGCAGTTCTGGGCCCTCCTAGAGTGGGGGACTTCTCTGCCACCACCCGCGGGGTGTGCAAGGCTCTAGCAAGTAGTTCTGTGCCTTCCCAAAGCAGGGGACTCCTCTGCAACAACCCGCTGCCTGCAGGAGGCATGAAACTCTTACAAGCAGTTCTGGGCCTGCCCAGAGCCCTGGCATGGGGATCTTCTCTGCCGCCCATGGGGCGCGTAGCTCTAGAAAGCAGTTCTTGGACCTCCCAGAGTGGGGGACTCCTCCACCACTGCCTGCAGAGGTGTGCAAAGCTCTAGCAAGTAGTTCTGTGCCTGCCCAGAGCAGGGGACTCCTCTGCCGCCACCTGCCGCCCACAAGAGGTGTGCGGCTCTAGCAAGCCATTCTGGATCTGCCCAGAGCCCTGAAGCAAGGGTCTCCCCAGCCGCCGTGGGGTGTGAGGCTCTAGCAAGCAGTTCTGGGGCCTCTCAGAGTGGGGGACTCTTCCACCACTGCCCGCAGGGTGTGCAAGACTCTAGCAAGTAGTTATGTGCCTGCCTAGAGCAGGGGACTCCTCTGCGACCACTCGACTCTAGCAAGCAGTTCTGGGGCCTGGGACCTGCATTTTGTGTTCTTAAATTCTCTTCCTTTGAATTACAGCTTGCCAAACTTCTTTCTGGGCTCAGCTCCCCATCTTTGGCTTCATAGATTCTGATTCCAACCAGTTTTTCTTCCTTTTCTCAGGAGCCTCTGACCAGGGTTGCTACCAGTCAGCCATCTTCCCAGAATCCCCCTCATCTTTCATTTTTAACAATATTAGTACTTCAAACACTGCAGCATAACTACAGCAACAGAGGATGTCTGGAGACAAGGTCATAGGAAAACTTCTATTTTTCTTCTCTCCCAGTTTTCTTCCCTCCCTCCTTTACTTTATCCTTTTATTTCCACTCCCTTTCTCTTTCTCTTCTGAGAAAAATTATCATAACCCCTTCTACAGTGACCAATCATTGTTATTCATGAATAGAGTTTAAGTTGTCCTAAGTCCAAAGGCTCACTTCTAAAGATCACATTCCCACCAGCTAAATTATTAAATAGTCAGTGAAATAGCCTAATAACCTCCTGGGTTTTACTTCTGGAATTGCCATGAGGGATTCATTGACTGTGTAAAAAAACTTATTTTTTCTGGAATTCAGTTTCCCCATGTCTAAAACAGAAGAGTCGAGGAACAATGGATGATTTTGCAATTTTTTCTAGCCTGACCATTTTACAAGGAAGCAGCCAAAGATTTTGGGAGTGAGGGAACATACCAGGTAATTTCTCTACAACTCTGATTCCAGGTCAATAGGCCCCTTCACCTTGAGCAATAATATGTACCTTGAGATCTTTGGCTTTCCCTCTTCTGGCTTCTAACTCACTTTCTAAAAAGTAGTAAAGGAGGGATTTCTTTCCACCTTTCTCAGTAGATATGATGTACCCAAATATCTGCTTTGCTTGGTAACCTTTTCTTTTAGTCCTTTGTTGCAGAAGGGACTGATGGTAATACCTAAATATCCATAATTATTTATTCTTCAAGTTCAGTATTACATCAGATCTTGTAGTTTTGTTGAACTGATGAGCACTGCATTGGCCCTCCATGTAAAAATTTCAGAAAAGGCTCTGCCATTCGATAAAAGCTACTTTTATCTAATTTTCAAGGTAGTATAAAAATAGTTATAAATGTCCTATATAAAGTAAAATATAGTCTACAAATGGCAAGGCTATCAACTCTGAAGCTTGTTTCTTCACTCTCATAGGTGACTGTTGCCCATTTCATATGCTTATTCCTCTGCTCCTCCATAATTAAGTAATAATTAGCAGTGGGTCTTTTACGTTTTTGGCACCAGAGATAACTTCACAGAAGACAATCTTTCCACGTATTTGTAGGGAAGAATGATTTGGGGATAATTCAAACCCATTACATTTATCATGCACTTTATTTCCATTATGATTACATTGTATATAATGAAATAATTATACAAATCACCATAACACTAATGCAGCTTAATTGTCATTTGCTGCTTACTGATAGGGTTTTGATATGAATCTTCAAGCAACTGATTTATTATGGTCTCTGTGTAGTCAAATCTCTCTGCTAATGAAACTGTACTTACAGCTGCTCCCCAGTTCTAGCTTCAGTGCCTCAGCTCCACCTCAGATCATCAGGCATTAGATTCTCATAAGAAGCAGGGAACCTAAATCCTGCACATGTGGCATTGTACAGTAGAGTTTTCACTCTTATGAGAATCTAATGGTGCTGCTCATGTGACAAGAGGCATAGCCTGGGCAGAGAGTGGCTGTAAATCCAGATGAAGCTTCCCTCATTTGCCTGTCACTCACTTTCCACTGTGCAGCCCAGTTTCTAGAGTAACTTAAACAACTTCCACTAGATCTTTCATACTTTAGTAACTTTTGTTACATGTGTCAAGCAAGCAATGATTTTTTTTGCTAACTGCTAGGTAAATCCATTCCAATGATACATTTCAGCACCAGAGGGATTACCACCAGTTGGCCTGTGGACCTGTGAGTTCAGATAGACCTGGTCCAGGATGCCATTCAATTCTTGACTGAAATGTGCCACTTTATTAAAAGGGGCCAGTGATGGTGCTCTGGGTCCCTGGGTTTCTGTGTCACCTCAAATGGTAACTAAGACATCTAACCCTCATTAGAGCCAGGCATGGAGGCTCATGCTTGTAATCCTAACACACTGGGAAGCCAAGACTGGTAGATTGCTTGAGCTTAGGCGTTGGAGTCCATCTTAAGCAAGAGTGAAACCTGGTATCTAAGAATAGCCAGGCATTGTGGCAGATGCCTGTAATCACAGTCACTCAGGATGCTGAGGCATGAATTTTTAGCTCAAGAGTTTGAGGTTGCTGTGAGCTATGATGGTACAGCACTCTACCCAGGGTGACAAAGTAAGACTCTGTCTCAAAAAGATTTAAAAAAAAGACCTTTATTAGATGAAAATGTTTTTCTTTATTAAAACACTATAGTCAGCCAACTACTTCTGGTAGATCCCTTAGAAGAAATTTGTAGAAATCACTACAATACACACTTATAGTGGCATTTCAAAGCCCTTGCTCCAGGGAACTAAGCCTTTCTTCCTTTTTACTTTGAAAAAATTTCAAAGTTAGAGAAAAGTCCAAGAACAGTACCAAGATATCTTATACATGTACACCCTTCTCTCAGAAACCTCCCTTGAGTGTCATCAAGAACATCCTATACAGAAAAGACATCTGGTCCAGTTTCACATGTTGCAACCCCTTGTCACATCTTTATGGTCTTTTCAATCTGCAGCATCTCCTCAGTCTTTCCTTGACTTTCACGGCTTTGTTATTATTTTTTATTATTTTTAAATCATAGCAAACGTGAGTAGAAACAGAATACAAACCTGGAACAGCATAGGCAGCCTGAAAAGAGAGCAAAAGTAACCTGCACAAGATTCAGTGTAACAAAGAGAAACTGTATTTAAGAACAAAGAGAAAGCTCAGAGAACTTCCAAAGAAAGTTTGAAGTGTTCTTAGAAAGGAGCAGCGATGAAAGAGAGGGGCAAGGGTTATGCAGGAGTATAAATACCCTCTCAGTTTGAAATTGGTTTCAAGTCTTTCATAGGCCTCTCTCCACCTTCAAGCAGTGTTTCCCTGTCCTATTGGTCATTATTGTCTCTTTCTGTTGGTCATTGGTTACCTAGGTTACCTCCTACTCACATTCTTTTTCTTTCTTTTTTTTTTTTATTAAATGATAGCTGTGTACATCAATGCAATCATGGTGTACAGTGTGGTGTTTTCATATACAATTTAAAATATTTTCATCAAACTGGTTAACATAGCTTTTATGTCATTTTCCTAGTTATTGTGTTAAGACGTTTATATCCTACTTTCAGAAAGATTCACTTGTACCCTTGTAAGATAAACCACAGAGGTGATCCCTCCAATCACTAATATGTTCCTTTTGGAAAGACATCTGGAGAATGCTTAGAGAACTAAAAATTGACCTACCATTTGATCCTATAATTCCTTTATTAGGTATATATCCAGAAGCCCAAAAATCACATCATAACAAAGATATTTGTATTAGAATGTTTATTGCAGCCCAATTCCTACTCACATTCTTATGAGCCCTCCAGACTTCCTGGTTCAGCAGGCCAGCCTTTCTTTTCACCACCCTTGAATCCCCTTTCTTAGTGTCCCTTCTCTTAGTGAGGCACATGGTGGTTTCTAATGTATCTCCTAGCTGTCTCCTTGCTTTGACAGTGGCAGTGTTATTTTACCAAATGGCATAGTCCCTGGCTGCTGTTCCTTTCTTAGAGCTACAGTTATAACTACAGTTACAGTTTCAACCCTCTCTGAGCTCTTATAACTCAGAACTGTTCATTCTCCTTTCTTCAGCCCAGGTATTGTAAAAACACTTTGCAATTATTTTTCTTTGGAATGCTATCATTTCCTGCAACATTCTTTTCACCTGTCCATCTTCATAAATAGTGTTTTAATTAAACTCTCCTCAGCAATTTCAGTTTGGACCATGCATTTTATAATAGGGCCCTTCAGATACACAAAAAGGAAAACTTTCAGGAAAAAAAAAAAGCAAAGAAATCAATGGAATCTGGGTTATTTACAGGTCTCTAGCCTTGTGAAGCATGCATGTGACACAACTTGGTTCTCAAATTAAGGAAAATGACAGATTCCTTATCATGACAGTAAATTAGTATGGTTGGGATGAAGAAGAGACTGTGGAGGGAGGGTTCAATAAGGCAGAACTGTCCCAGCTGACAGCATTCAGTTGTCCCATAGTCAAGCTTGTTGGCTACCAAGGTAGCCAAGAGGGAGCTTCTTGTCTCCTGTCTTTTCTGCTGAAGTCCCTGTGGCTCCCTCAATACTCCACTACAGGGGGAGTTATGTGAATGTGGACTAGGAGGAAAAGCACAGAAAGGCCTTTTGAAAAAGTTTTCAGTAAACTCTAACCTTTTTTATCTGTGCTTGTTGCTGGAAAGGGGCAAGGTGACCTGTGGTCAAGCAGCTGGCAAAGGTTGTCCACCATGTTAGCAGAGAAAAGAATAGCAAGAGGGTGGAGGTTATGTAAAGGACATTAATTGCAACAGTGGGTCTTGGCAAGGATGCCAGTGAGGAAGTGATGGTCAATGAGCCATGTCAGGTTAAGATACTAGAGGTTGGGATGGTATAGGAGAGTCCTTGAAGTTGAGGCACTAGGAAAAAGAAAAGCAAAATCATGGTGAGGGTTAGGCAGTACAATCTTGAAACTGAGACTTTGGAGGTGAGGCCATTGTGGGTGCTGACAAGATCCAAGACTAGATGATAAAGTTAAAGGAAGGAGATGTTTAGAAGATGGAGAAGTTAAGATATTGGATTAATTAACTATGTGGTCATTGGAGTCATTAGAGTAAGGCCAGGATGATGCTAGGTAATTCTATAAACTATAAAATAATATAGTAAACATGCACATACTCACCATGAAAATCTATGGTGTTCAGATTGGAGACGCTATAGAAAAATAGTTGCTGAGCATTTTCTAAATATCAAACCTAGTCCCATGTAGTATGATTCACGGACACATTCCCTGGTCTTAAAGATTTAACACAATGTGCTAGAGGAGAGTCACAGGAAGACAAATCTTTGAGGTACAAAATCCTCAGTGCTGTACTTTGAGAGACTGTGGTGGGAGGGTTCAATAAGGTGGAACAGAGGAGCTCCTAGAGGAATTTCTTGGGCCAACTGAGTCCTGGTAGGCTTCAAGGGCTGAGCTTAAACCTCTAGGAGCTCTGTGATTTCTTGTAGGTATCATGGAAAGGAATGTCCCTGCTTTCAAAATAACCAGTGCCCAGGAGAAAGTTCTCTATAGGTCTCCACATGATGGATAAAATTTTTACCTAAACTTTACAATTATTGATATCACAGACTTCCAGTGAAGACTTATAATAACCCTTCGTCTGATGTGAGGACATCACATAAAGTACTTTACTTTGTCCATAGGCTGCAAGCAAATGTATTTCTGTTTCTTTTATCATAACATGATAAAATTTCGGTAATATCAAGATTGGTCAGAGGAACAGTAACAGGAACAATAAATGTGCAGTCTAGTTCGCTAAGGAAAAGGAAATCCACATTTAAGAGCTTTTATCACAGGCTCTAATATACTAACTGTTTTTTTTTCTTTCCATTTATTCTCTTAACAATTTTTTTTAAATCATAACTGTGTACATTAATGCATTTATAGGGTATAATGTGCTGTTTTTATATACAATTTGGAATGCTGACATCAAACTGGCTAATAAATCCTTCACCTCACTTACTAATTATTGTTAGCAAAAATGTGAGTTTATATTAGAGGAGAGTACCAAAGGGAAGCTTTCACTCCACTGGGAGTTTTCAATTTAAAACACACACTCTCACACTATACACCTCCCCCCTTATGGTCCTATGTTGTGGTATAATTCATAGCACAAGATTCATTATGTTTCTCTGTCTCTGTGAGCTAATATATGAGCTATTGGTAGGGTGTAATCTGACATTCAATGAGCTCATCCTGTAAAAACCATCATACACATATAAAATATACTAAAAATACGAAGAAAATAAAGAACAATAGCATTCCCACAGGCATTTTATATCCTTAACTTTTTGATGTCCACCAAATCACTAAGTCCTTATGACAACTATTTGAAGGAGGAAAACTAAGTACTTTTATTTCCGGACTTAGGGAATCTGAGTTTTGCATATGAGTATATTCAGAGATTCAGTGACTCACTAAGGTCCAAAAGTGAAGTAGTAGATCTGGAATTATAAATACTTCTATTGACCATGCCCAGGAAAGGTCAGAAATTTAACCTCAGGACAGAGAGTTCTTAAAACTCACTTATATATACAGTATGGACTTCTTTGTTTTGAAAGATTTATTGATACAGTAAGATGTTACTAACAAAAAATGACTCCACCACAGAATTATGACTCTTTTTGAGGCAATTATTAAAGATGTACATAATATAGTCTATAAAATATGAACAATAGATATAATTATTATAAAATAATATAAATATTAACGCATGATAATGGCATATAGACTTTGGTTTAAACTTTGAAATCATTCTTAATGGCTAGGTGACAAAATGATGTAGTTCCTGAATTTTTGTTTTCTGATCTAGATAATAAAGATAATAATAATATCTAAAAAAAAAAAAGTTGGAAGCAACTTGCCATTATACTAATACTTCCTCTGAGTAAAAATGGAAAAGCCAGATTAAAAAGAAATCTATTTGAATACTTTGGGGAATCACTGAGGCATTTTAGTGGCAGGCTGAGAAACATGCATATAATTATCAAGTGTGGCAGGGCTATGTTGACTATCAGAGTCACATCTCACTCACCAGGACAGAGGATATTCGTCACTGCACCTATCTGCTTTCTGACAGCTCCAGGGTTTCCTGAGGAAGGCTGCTTCCACAGTTATCCACCTCCGGAGTGTCCTGCAGAGCCCTCTAGAGAATCTTCTTGAGGGTCTGTTGCCTTCCCTGTTGCTGCTGCCTAAAGTAGCCAGTGAAGAAGTAAATAAGAGGGTTGGCACTGCTGTTGACATAAGACAGCATTATGGAAACTGTAGCAAAATAGCAGGTGAGAGCTATGTCTACCGGAATACACCATAATAATAGGAACCAGTAAATACCCCAGGGCAGGCCATAAACAAGGAAGACCAGCATTGTGAGCAGGATGGTCAGGTACAGCCTGGTCATCCTCATTCCCCGGGATCCACATGGGAATCTGGTGAGCAAGGCCAGGCTGGAGCCACAGAGAATCACAAATAAAACCATCAGACCTGTACTTATGATGAATTCAAGTATCAGACACAAATTAAGGTCATCAGTCTCATCCAGAAAGTAACAGATAACAAAGTGCAAGGTGTACAGAACATTTCATCCAAACAAATCTGAATACACATTTTACTCTTCAGTCCATGGAACATACTCCAAAATCGATCACATCTTAGGCCATAAATCCAACCTAAGTAAATTTAAAAGAATAGAAGTTATTCCATGCATCTTCTCAGACCACCATGGAATAAAACTTGAACTCAATAACAACAGGAATCTGCAGCCTCATACCAAAACATGGAGGCTAAATAACCTTATGTTGAATGACAGATGGGTCAGAAATGAGATCAAGAGGGAAATTACCAAATTTTTAGAACATAATGACAATAAAGACACAAGATGTCAGAATCTTTGGGACACTGCAAAGGCAGTCCTAAGAGGAAAATTTATAGCTCTGCAAGCC
>CAUYQV010060295.1:0-20560 GCA_963574575.1 Galagoides demidoff
CACCAATGCTCTCATCTTGCAAGCTCACTCATGCTTGTTAGAACCAAATCTCTCTCCATGCCCTTTTCACCAAGGTGTTCCATTACAGGTATTTCCTATAACTCTCACTCCTCCTAGCCATAGGCTATACGGGCTGCTACAGTCATCACTTGTATTTAATTTTAAATTTATATGACTCTGTTTTAAATAATGGCTTACAATTTTAAAGAAAATTTAACAGCTGACTTTCTGAATTGATACTAGTTGTTTCCTGCAAGTCACCAGATCTAGGAGAAGACAAATAATAGATTTAGGAGTCAGAACTTAGGTAGGTATATTTCATAACCAGCCTGTAGTTTCTTTGGCTATGAGAATATTCTAAAAATCAAAAGATATTCAAACAATTCATATATATATATATATAGAGAGAGAGAGAGAGAGAGGGAGAGGGAGAGGAAGAGAGAGTTGCAGGTTGGAGGTCCCAGTTCCCTGAACCCAGTTGACCTGGTTCAATTACTCAGCTGAACTAGAAAGATCAACCTAGGCATGGCACTAATCCAAAGCAAAAGTGAGTGTGAACTGAAAATAAAACTGTAGCACACAGGCAGTGTGGATAGAAAGCAAAAGCCACCAAAAAAGGTTCACTGTAACAAAGAGAGATTTTATTTAGGAAGAACAAAGAGAGAAGTTTAGAGCATTTCCAAACAGAGTTGGAGATAGGTCCACATGAAGGAGAAAAGGTGAGAGACAGTCACACAAAGGGATTCTAAATACTCCATTTCAAATTGGTGGCAAGCCTTTAATTGGCCTCTCTGCAGCCTCCAGGGAGTATTGCCTGTTCCTATTGGTCACTGAATGTCTCTTTCTATTGGTCATTGGTTACTAGGTGACTTCTTACACACATTCTTGTGGGCCCTCCAGACTCCCTGGTTCAGCAAGCCAGGTTTTCCTTCTAACCCACCTTAAAGCCCCTTTCTGAGTCTCCCTTTTCACATAAGGTAGAAAATATCCCCTATACGTTAATCTGGCTTCAATTATGAACTCCTCATATAAAATTTAAATATATGTAATTACATATTTTATATATACACACATTTATACATATATTCACATATTTATACAGGGACATGTATGCATATATATATTTCTGTTCAAAAATTTTATAAAGTTGTTTTTGAATATAGCTGAATATCCTCAATTATGCATAAATACAATAATAGGGAAATTAAATGAGACTAATAACAGGAAGTGAAGAGAAAAGGAAGAGCAGACCAGGATTTGATTTCTTACCTTGTCTCTGTGTCTCTATTTCCCTGGCTGTAAACTGGGATGTTAATCATAGGACTTACCTCAGGCTTGTGGTAAGGATTAAATGAGCTAATGTGGGTACTAAATATGGCACAGGACACCTAGAGTTTTGTAAGTAAATTAGTGTTTGCTATAATTATTATAATTTTGATTATTTTCTTGGAGAAAAAATTGCCCAAATGAAATTGTTATATATTGTGTTTTTTATACATTTGACAAGATTCTCTCCAGAAAGGTTATTATCAATTTTAACTTCCATTAGCTGAGTAGGGGAATCGTTAGTAGATGAAACTCTCTTTCACATTCTGCATACTCTTTTTATTAATTTTATATATGAAAATAATTTGATTATTTTAACTTACACTTTTTGATTACTTTTTGAGTTGATCAAACATGAAGAAAAAATCCACATTAGCCATTCAAATCAATACAAAAGTGTAATCCACACACTTTTGGTTACTTTTCGAGTTGATCAACATGAAGAAAAAAAGCCACATTAACCATTCAAATCAATCAAGATTTTTTTGTCATTTCTTCCTTTGATACAATCTTTATAATGACTTCTTTACCTCAAATTATAGGAAAAAACCTATATATTCTAAAATATTTGTTTTTATGTGTGTGTATTTACATATATAATTTTTTTCTGAAAATTATTATGATATGTAGCATGAAATTTTACTCATGGATTTTTTATATTTTTATCAATTTATATACTAACAATTCCATTCTTTCTTGATTGGTTTTTAATATCATGTGTTAGAACTTTAACATATAACTTTTAAATATATATATTTTTCTGTAATTTACTTGAAAAGTGCTATACTAGTTCTTCCTACCTTTTTCCTGTTTTTATGGCTCATGTTTTTGAAGGTCCTATATGTTAAGTAAAGAACTATGTGTAAAAACTCTAAAGGCTAAAACACAATTCAGTTCATTACTGGCTAATATTGATTCACTATAACTTTTAAAAGCACTTTGCTTTATTGAAAGCAAGTTTGGTTGTTTTAAAAAATATTTTTGCTTTTGTTTTTGGTACTGTTTTGGTGTTGCTTTTATTTCCTTTTTCACCCTAAAAAGCAATATTCATCTAAGTTAGCAAATGTTGATTGCATTTTAAAAAAACAGACAAGGGCATTGCATTAATTCATAGCATCTGTGATGCTCTGCCTCTAACTGATGTTTTTCATATTTAATGTTTTAATTGCATGATAGAACATTTTTCTGTGTTAAGTAGATATTGGCATCTCAATAGAATTTTTTTCTTCCCTCAGCAGATATTTTAAGCTGAAATGATACTTCTACATTTGACTAAAGAGAGATAATTACAACTTTCTTTAGAAAAGCAATATGGTTAAGAAGAATTCTGTTTTATAGACTACTAAATTATCATTTCTTATCTCAGTGAATTAGTCTTAGAAGCTTTTAATCTAATTAATCCTTAACCAAGAGTAATACCACAGGATTATATTTTGTGTAGCTGCTAGGGTGCATGGATTTAATTACGGATTTGCAAACAGATTTAGATAAAACCATCTCCAGCTGACCTATGCCTATTCTGGGTTTACGGTAAGGGACCTTTTAGTTAATTTAAATGTCTGTATTAATCTGTGTTTGTGTGCATGGTGTGCTCATGGATGTGTTTATGAACATTTGTTTATTCTTCTAGTTGCCTAGGAGGTCTGATTGATTTTCTAGCATAGTGTAAATAAATCTATGTGAGGTAATACAGAGAGACTATGTTTGGAATTTAGGATGTATGTTCTCCCCTTTTAGCTACTTTCTCTTTCTGAAAATTATTTTTTTGAAATATAAGAAGATTGGGTATCTAGGGGATTTTAACATATTCCTTCACATGTTAAGAATAACTCTAACATCAGCTACTTTAACATACCATGATCCTAATTTGATAATGTTGGAACTTATTTTAGAAAGAATAATCTTTGTTACTTTTTTTTTTTTTTTTTTTTTTTTTAGTGTCTGAGTAAATTCATCCAGCAATCTTCCCTCATAGGATTTGATTGTATCTTTCATATGTAGATCTGAGTTCTAGTACTCTTGATCAAATTTTATCTCAGATATTTTGTGTTCTGGGTATTAGCTTCAGCAATGTGATCCCAGCTGTTGGGATTTCTGGGATGAGGCACAAATGAATAGGGGACTGTATTAGTTGGACTTTTCCAGAGAAACAGAACTAATGGGGTAAAGATAGATGTCAGTGTCGATGGTAGAGACAAATAAGACATTTGGCATGGGATTTGGCTTGTGTGATTGTAGAGGCCGCAGAATCCCACAACATGCCTTCTGTAAGCTGAAGACCAGGAATTCTGGTGGTATAATTCAATGTGAATTTGAAAGCCCCAGAACGAGGAAAACTGATGGACCTCCTTGCCGAAGGGTAAAGGCCTGAGAATAGGGAGTCTGCTGATAGAAGTCCTAGAAAAACCTGAAAACCGGGAACACTGGTGTTGAAGGGCAAGAGAAGCTGGATTTCTCAGTTTAAGAAGAGATTGAATTCACACCTCTCTTTTTATCCTATCTGAGACCTCAGCAGATTGGACCCTGCTCACCCATATTGGCGAAGGTGGCTCTTTTTTTTATTCACCTCAGGCACGCCATCAGGGGCCTCTTCTGAAACACCTCATAGTCAGACTCAGAAAGAATGTTTTGCCAATTATCTGGGCATGTCTTTTACCCCAATCATGTCAACAGATTAAATTAACAATCCCATAAATCCTGAAAAACGTGTATTTAAAATGTAAATGCAACACCCCATAAGACTAGAAAAAAACATTTTAAAAAATAGCAATGGAAAACATTCATTCCTTGTTTCTAGTCAGCCTTGTATCTAATAAATGATACCAAAATTAATAGAATGAACACTAACATGTTTAAAACATAGATATTATGTCAGATTGATTAGAAATACTATATTTTCAGTTTTCTCCAATCTAAATTAAGAAAGAAAATAGTACCTGTGGGGGGTGGATAAAACAACATCTATACAGCTCCACCCATGTATTTTCCCACAGAAGAATGGTACTTATTCCTTTATTCTTCATCTCAGAAACTTTTTACTGTAAAAAAATTCAGAAGTCTACAAAATAGAGATAAGAGAATATAAGGAACTTCACGTATCCGTCATCCATGTTCAAAAGGTGTCAGACCACTTTATTCCTTACCCCCTCACTGATGTAGCATTATTCTGAAGCAAATCCCAAACAGCATAGTAATTTATCTGTAAATATTTTAGTCTGTATCTCTGAACAGTAAGTACTTTTTATGTGAAAAATCACCCAAATAACACAATCACAGTTAATTAACAATTTATTGATAACATAGCCAATCCAATTAAAACAAGGTCCTTTTTATCAGGTGAGAAGAACCAAGAGCAGAAGGAAGGAAAGGTGATTATCAGATATAAATCACTGTATTTTCATATAATATTTTTTTCTTTGTATTTTATTGTGTTCTTGAATGGATTGTGATTCTAGAATCCCAGAGGAATCAAATGATTAGGTCAATTATGAACCTAAATCTAAAATACATCTGACTTTGAGGTCAATACCGCTCCCTTATTCCACATGAATAACTATATTTTAGGTACTGATAAATTTCCTTTTGCAAATAAATATAGACAATCAACATTATTCAAGGTGGCTATACTGTATAAATTAGCCGAGAACACTGAGTGAGTGAATGGCAAACTATTATCCCTAGAAGACCTACAAGATTGGGTTCCTGCGAGTCTGTGGTTATATATTGTCAACTGACCAATATCTCACCTTATCTTATGGATGTTCTGCTGAAAGACATCTTATTTGATATACACTGTTGATTCATTAACAATGTTCTCATGACCAACAGCACTATAATGCTAATCTGAACGTAGCTTACCTAACACACATATTCTGTCCACAGGGCGTATCACAGCCTTCGTGCACTTAGGGGCACTAGATAGCGCTTCATCACTTCACCGGAGACCCATTTTATACAGTGAAATAACCAATAAAAAAACACAAAATTACCCCCCAAAAAGTGGTATTAAATATAAATACTGTGAAAATGACATGTATTACAGCAAGAGCTCTAACAAGAAGGCAGGACATCACCCTGGTCAGCCTCATGGTAGGACTCAAATTTTTCACTGCTCTGCACAGGTACATGAATGACTTCATAGTACAAGTATTGACTTAAAGGTTACAAATACATTTTCTTAAGAAGGAAAATTTGCAAACACGAAATCTGTGAATAATGAACATTGATATTAAAGTATATACATTTACAACATTTATACACAGATAAACTTAGAGCTTGCAAACTGACGTTGGAGAATATTTACAAATAAATAATATTGAATTAGGGAGCTTGGGGGCAAATGAGAAAGAAAAGTAGATGGCAGAGTAACAGATAATTTTTCAATACAGCATTGATTCAAACAAAATATGCTAAGATAAATTACAACTGAGCTTTTTAAGTGGCATCTCTGCATCTGTTGATGAAGGACATGGGTTGTTTGCGGCACAGGGTGATGGAAAGAGATCATAGAACTCTGCTGTGTTATGACCTGCCCTGGCCTGTATTAATCACAGCAGAGCTATTACTGTATATGCCTGTGGCTTGCACCCTGAAATTACTCCTTCATTTCTGCCAAACTAATATTTCATAAAGATTATCCAAAGCCTTCACCTCCTTGACTATCCAAGCTTTTATTCCTAGAATCAGAGTAAACAAGTTATTTTCAGTGGGATGAAAAGAATCCATTTGATAATCAAAAAACTACTTAGTAACCAACTAACAGTTTGAGAATAAAATAGTGAATCAGTGCAATTGAGTTTTTCTCAAGAAGATATTATATCTTCACATAGACAACTGAGCAGTAAAATTTACTAATTCTTAAATGGGACAGGACAGCTAAAACTTCTGGCCTCCACCATGGTAGGGCCAAGTCCACAGTGAGGCCTTCAAAGGCAGGGGCCATGGATATAATTCACTTAAAGCATTTCTTATGAAGTCATTGGGTCTTATTTACCTTTCCTAGAGTTAGCTGGGAGAGAGGACAGTGTCCATGTACATTGTCCTGGCCTTTAAGAAAAACTAACATTTTTAGAGAGCAAAATTTTGAGTCTGAGAAGGGGAGCCATGAAGAGGTGATCATTAAATTGATTAATTCCAAAGGATTTAGCACTGAGGTTTGTTTCATGAAGCGACAGCTTAAAAATGTTGAGGTTTTTCCTGGAGACCTTCAAAGACTTTCTGCTCCACTAATCTAATTCTTTGGTCGAGTCATTAATTTTGGCTATAAGAATAAGGGGTGTTTTAGCTCATAAGAAACTCCACAGTCGTGAAGCAGCAAGTCAATGTGATTAGAACAAGCTTTTTCCAGGATAGGCTCAGCTGAGGAATTTGGATAAATGCTAATTCTGTGATTTTCATATTTTAGTGATTTGGCTCTCTTATCTGTTCCTATTATGCTGACTTTTTTATGAAAATGAAAGGAAAATGAGAGGGATTGCAGTTCAAGTTTCCTCTTAATGTGATGACTGCCTTCTGTGAGAGTCATCAGGAAGTCAGCTCACTTGAATTTTGAAAATTGACTAGAATCCATAATCATTGGTGGTAATGCCATTATTCTGAGAACGTGAATTCTCCTTGGCTTTTACTCATTGGGATTTCCTGTATTTCTTTTCTTCAGTTTTCACTTATTCCCAACAGTAACCTTGTGGATTGTCTACTTATTTGTCCTAGCAGAAATATTTGTTTCTAGAATGTCCCAAGTTTGCAAAAAGACTGGAACCATCTCAATTTACTAAGGAAATGTAGGCTAGCATGAAACAGAGGGGAAAAATAATTCTCACATGATTAAAGATAAAAGTTTAGAGATTTCAGCCAGGTTTAAAAGCTAAAAGTGACTATGGAACTCTAAGGACTATGTAGCTACATAGACAGAGGCAGCTTTCCTGGATGAACTTAAACTCTTTGCAGGGCTGCAATTCACATTTATGTTGTTCTCAGGGAGCAGCACAAACACAGTTGTCACTGAAGGCTCTACAACCCATTCTTAACAGCAGTCTCCAATTTCTCTTCCTAAAGAGTAGGCATTACCTTTCAATCAAATTAAAAGAGAATGATGTGTATTTTTGTGGGTTAATTTGACTAGATTAAGGAAAACTAGATAGCTGGTAAAATATTATTTCTTGTGTGTGTCTTTAAGGGTGTTTCTGGAAGAGATTAGCATTGGAATTACTTTACTGAGTAAAGCAGATCCATCTACCAATGAAGGTGGGAATTTTCCAACTTTTTGAGAACCTACCTAAATAGGACAAAATGAAGAAAGGATGATTTTATTTATTTATTTATTTGTTTTTGAGTAGGTATTCCAATGTAGACTGAATTATACCACTGACTTTTCTGATCTTGGAGGTTGCATATCTTGGAATATTTGGGCTTTCAAAATTGCACAAGCCAATTCCCATAATATCTTTTCTTATAGATTTTTATATATCCTATTGGTTCTATTTCTCCAGAGAACCCAGACTAATACAAGAAGGCTATAGTTCTAGATGAGTAACTAAAGAGATGGGCTCTCTTATGTTCCTGTGCTAAGGCATTGGTAGCTTTTACTACTAAGTATGATTTTTAAAATGTTTATTAGTCTCAAGAAAGTTTTATGAAAACAATACCTATCTTTCCATATTAGGTGAATTGTCCCTGTATTTTCTGTGTATGAAAGATTATTGTTCATTTCTGATAATCTTGTCTTTCCTTTTGTTTCCTCCATGAGGGTCGAAATTTAAATTCCCTTTATCAAGAAGAAATAAAAACAAATTAAAAAGTATGAAGAGAAAAAAGAAAACAAGGAGAATGAAGAAAACATGGAAATAGTTATTAGCTTGATCAGGCAATTTGCTTGACATGTTCCATGATTGCATGGCTTACTTAATCCTGAATGGCTATACCTTTGGCACTGTGATGGTTTAAAGATGTGTCTACAAGTCTGATGCTTTTTCCTTTGAGGTAGTGCATAACTTCCTTCCCCTGGAATGACAACTTGATGTAGTAGCTCACTTCTAACAAATAGAATGTGGAGGACATGATGGTGTATTACTTCCAATACTAGATAATAAAGGGCATGGCAGCTTCCACCACACTGTCTCTCTTATATCACCTGTTCTTGGGAAGCCGGTTGCCATGTTGTGAAAAGATTCAAGTAGCCTTGTGAAGAGGCCAGCATGATGAAAAACTTAGGCCTTCTGCCAATAGTCATGTGATTAGAAGTGGACTCTACAGCCCTAGCCAACAACTTGACCACAACTTCATGGGAGACCCTGAGCCAGAACAACCAAGCTAAGCTTTTCCTGAATTTATAACCCACACAAAAGTACTATAATAAATATTTGTTCTTTTAAGGCAAAGACTGTGGAATAATCTGTTATATGTAAATAGATAACTAACACAGACACTGTTCACAACTTTTAGCATCTATCCGAATTTTCCTATCACCATTTAATTGTCTAAATTGATAAAGTTTATTATTTATTATCATGTATTTAATTTAGCCTGCCCAAAAGGTAAGCCAGGCTAGTTTCTTCACCATGACTTAGAAAATTCCTCAACATTACTGCTTCAGACCTCCCTGGATTAACTGTAGCTCTCATGAACAATATAATTTGATTTTTTATCTCAACTTTAGGTTAGTGCCTAACAGATCCTAATCAAGATACTATATGTTAAGACAAAGAGAGGCAAGTCAAGTAGATTAGACTGTAAATTAGACTTATATCTAGAACATGTGAATAAATATAAGGAGAATTATAATTGTTACATTTTGATAAACATTTATTTTGTGCAAGTATGAATACTAAACATTTTATATTCTTTATTCACCTTTATTTTCACTATAACATTATGAGGAAAGATGATATTTCATTTCATGTATGAGGACACTGAAATGTAAAGATAAATAATTAATCAAAGGACATATGGTTTGTGTTAAGTACAGCACAGATTTAAACTCTTTTCTACCTCATTCTAATCTCTGTACCCATTAGCACTTCTTCATGCTTCCTTGTCTGGCTCTACTGTTAACTGTCGTAGCCTTAAATAAGTAATAACAACAGTGAATGTTTGTGTCCCCCTAAAATTCATTCGTGAAACACTGACTTTCAATGTGATACTATTAGGAGTTAGGACCTTTGAGAAGTAATTAAGTTTGATGTGGTCACAAGGGTGGATACCCCATGATGGGATCAACACCATTATGAAAACAGGAAGAGCCTCCTTTCTGAGCCATATGAAGAACAGGGAGATGGTGAACTTCTACAAATGAGGAAAAGGGCTCTCACCCAGAACTGAATCTGTGGGACCTTGATCTTGGACTTTCCAACCTCTAGTACCATGGGAAAAACAAACAAACAAACAAACAAAAAAACCCAACATATATCTATTCTTTAAGCCACCCATTTTATGGTATTTTGTTATGCCAGTCCACGCTGACTAAGAAGAATAGTAACTTTATAATAAATACTATAAGTATAATGTCTCTCATATACCATTTAGGAGCCCTGTCTCTGTGACCTCCACCACTCAAATTATTGATTTGAAACTCCTCTAATTCTATGATCTGTGCAAAATCAAGTTCTCCCTACCAAAGTTTCAAAATCTCTGTTTTTTACATTTTCATAGTTTCTCTGCTTCCTGGGCTCCATCTCTGTGATGCTATTCCCTGCCCCATATACGAATGTTAGCATTTCTTTGAAGATAAAACAGAAATTCAAATCCAATTATGTAAAGCATTTATAGGCACAATTAACTTTGAAGTTTTTATTTTGTTTAATTTTGTTTTAGGAAAGGGATGCCAAAATAGGATTGATGTAAAGCATTGCAAACAATGTTAAAATCCACTTTAAACATCCTATTTCTAACATCTTGTGGTGAAACACTAAGAAATTTTACTGTTTATATTAGTTTTCCATGGCTGTTGTAACAAAATACCACAAACTTGGTGACTTAAAGCAACAGTTATTAACTCATAGTTCTGAAGCCTAGAAATCCTATATTTGTATTGTTGGGGCAAAATCCCTCCACAAGTTTTAAGGGGAATCCATTCTTGGCCTATGACAGGATCTGGTGGCATTCCTTGGCTTATGGCCACATCACTTCAGTATCTGCCTATGTCAATACATCACATTCTCCTCTTCTTTCTCTACTTAATATCCCTTTGTCTTCCTTTTATAAGAACATCTGTGATGACTTTAGGGCTTACCCAGATAGTCCAAGACAATCTCTCAGTGCTGAGATCCTTAATCTGGTCACATCGGCAAAGATCTTTTTTTTTTTTTTTTTGTCTTTTCTTTTAAGGTGCCACTTACAAGTTGTAGGTATTAGAACAGTCTATCTTTGAATGGGCATTATTCAATTCAGTCTGCTGTGTATCCTCACTGAATTCCATGGTGTTTCTGGTCTGTTGCTTCTTCTCCCCACTCTTCTCCATATTCTCTCTCTCTCTCTCTCTCTTTTTTTTTTTTTTTGGTTTTATTAAATCATAACTGTGTACATTGATGCATTTACGAAGTTAAGTGTACTGATTTGATGTACAGTGTGAAATGCTTACATTGAACTGATTAACACATCCATCACAATTATACTCTTTCCTAATAGTTTTAAAATGTACCATTGCATCATGCACATTAGCAGCCTCTCCCAAGAGATATTTGAGGAGAGCTAAATTCTTCCCCCATTATGCAAATCAAGTGAGCTCTCTTCAGTCTAGAGGAGGGAGTGCTCATCTGTTGAGTATGCAGCAAGGTAATCAATAGATCAAAACAATATAAGAACAAAAGTACCAACAAACAATAATACCTTCTATTTAAGGGAAACCATGATTCCTACAGTTATTTATTCTCCTCTTATGACAAGTGGTTACATGTTTTACTTACATTATCTCTGAAAATCTCATGGCAATTTAAAAATATTTGCAATATCTTGATATTCTCATGAAAATTCTAAGGAATATGCTAGTTTCACTATTTTAAAAATGATGTAACTTGGCTTAAATAATAACTGTACAAAGATGTATGGGTAGGAAAGGGCACTGCTAGGATTCTAAAGAAGAGCCACCTACCTCACAGGCTTTATTCTTTCTATTAAGCTTTACTGCCCCTTAAGGGTCAGCTTTCTAGCCTGTAAAAAGAGATAAAAATGCTATTAGTCAGTTATTTCTCCCAAGTCAAATAAAGTAATTCAGACTAACGTTCTTTGCATGTTATAAAACTTTATGCAAACATGACCACTGTCACCTCCATAACCGCCACCACCACAAACATTAACATCACTGTCATTACCATCACAATCCTCACCATCTCTCCCACAAATACTGTAATCATCGTTACTATTGCTGTCATCAATGTTAATACTATTATACCACCACCATTTTCCAGTGACGTTCTGGAATTGGCTCATACCACCTCTGGAGGAATGATTTTTTTCCCCATCTCTTCCAGCTCAGCATTCACTGAAGTACTGGTAGCTCAAAACAGACCTTGGTAGTAGTATTTACCCCTTAAAAATGGGTAAATGTCACAAGCCAAATATGTTCATCAAGAATCTCCACAACCATCATGACTGACTGCCATTATCGATAACCATTATCACTACCGGCACCACATCTAGCCCCTCTCTAGATATTGCCATCATCTCATTCTCAACATCAACACATTACCATCTGAAAGATAAAATTTTTAAAACATTTTTCTCTTAAATGAATCAGCCTACTGTTACAATTATTTAAGTGATTATGCATAAGAAAACAATGTAAATTTTGGTTTTGGTGCCTGAGTCAATTGTGAGAGAGCTTTGTAGACAATGGGAAGAAAAAGAACAGGGCCAACCTCAGCATCCTTCTTGGTTATGATTTACCAAACAGGCAAAGTCTATCCAAACCAAATCCATTAAAACAATCTTTCTAGAACTCTGTTATTTTCATGCAAGTTAAGCTGCATATGAGCTAGGGGAGGAGAAGAAATGCATTCAGCCCAGGACATAGAAAGAGGCATGGTAGGCGAGGCTGATATGTCCACACACAAATTTGAGGCTGCAGTGAGGATATCATGACATTGGAAAGGCTTAAAAGTGGGTTAACTGGAGCTTAGGATCCTGCAGACAAAAACTCTTTAGCCTTCTCTGGGGAAGAAAAAAAAAGGAATAGGGAACAAACAGTGGTATAGGCAATATATTTGTCAGACACTTAGGAACTCTGCCGTATAACCTTGTTTAGTTGATATTATTTACATCTTGGTAATCAATGAATGAAATTAAAAGAAGTAAAGTTATAATAGATGGCAAAGTGGTTTCTCTGGCTTTGGAAAAGCGTGGGTTTCATGCTTTCCTACCTTGCCTTACTAGCTCATAGATGGGAGGGGAAATGATATTTAATATGACTTAATAGATACCAAAAGCAAAGTCAGATTTTTTTCTTGTGTATCTCTTTAGATCATTAAGACAAACCTGTGATATAGACATTGCTGTTTCCACTTTACAATTTAGAAGGTAGAGATTTGGAAAACTTTAATTACTTATGCAAAGCAAGCTAGTAATAAAATCCACAACTAAGCTTCAGACGGATAATACAATGTTCTGCTCTCTTCCTCTCCTATCCCAAATTGTATCCATGTTGGTACATGTACATTTACTGAGAATTAGGTCAGTCTCTTTTATGAGATGATTTAAAATGTCCGTTGCTCAATAGCAACCTAACATTTCTATTTTCATGTTGCAGGAAATTTGCTTTGTTTGGGAATTGTTGTTATTTTCTACTAAGTGTTTTACTAATGTTAATTTGTGTTGTGTGGGTGGCTTTCAGGGTGATCAGAGGAAAATATACTTCTTGAGGATTGCTAGAACTTAATCCAATATATTTGAAATCTATAGCCTTACGTGTTCTTGTGCTCATTAAGACAGATTAATTGACCTTTTGCTGTTATTTTTAGACAATACAATTAATTTTCCTAATTCTATGGTTTTTTCTAACCCTCTTCAAAACTCCTTTATTTGTTCTGATTACTGTTTCTTGTGCTACTGTTATCTGATGTCTCAGAAAAGGTCATTTATCTTGAATTTTCTCTATTTTTTTCTGTTCTCCAAAGCAAGGGATTTTTTTTTTTTTTACATGACTCGTCTTCCCTTTAATCAGCTGTCACCCTTTGCATAACGCTAACAGGAGAAATAAACTGTCAGTAATAAACTGTCACATGGTGGGAGGCGGCAGAAACAATTTAATCTTTGACTAAAGATTTCCCTGCTGCTACTAATGTACAAGCCATCTGATATTTTAGAAAGAATTTTCTTCTGTCTATATCCTCAGTGTTTGTTTGGTTTTTTTTTTTTACCATTTTCCTCTACTTTCTCTGACCCTGACTTGAAGAGACCCTTACTTTCTGGCTGGGGAAGGCCATGTTATTACCTAACATGGTTCTTATATGTGTTTGCATTCAGTTAGAATTATAGCGTGACCAAGCTAGAGGTTCAGTCTTGAACTTCTTTCTGCATAACAGATGGGAATGGCATTATAACTATAATAATGTACATGTGTTCCTTCCTCCTGGACCATTCGCAGTTATTTAAATGCCAGCTGCTCTGACACATGCATTGTCCTTTGTGCCAAAGGTAAAGAGAAAAAATGCTTACTCATGCCACCACGGAAGATGTAGCAGATAGAATAGCAAATCATTAGAACAGAAACCAGAACTAATACCATTAAAACGAATTCTCCCATGAATACAGAGAGCAAGTGGAATATACCTTACCTTGCCCCTTTACGGGGTGATAGTACATAGGAAAAGGTTTGGGAGACTATTAAGCCAATTTGCAGATCCTTTCTGTTCATTATAGGATATAGTAATTAACAATAATGCAAGAAAGAAAGGGAAATTATTTTTGAAATACTTTGTGTGTGTGACATTATTTAATTCTCACATTGGCCCTATTAATTAAACATCAAATGTTACAACTCTAAACAAAAAAAACGAGGCTCGGAGAAGCAAAGTGCTGTGATTTTTCCCAAGGTCATCCCTTAGTAAGTGGTCAAACAATGATGCCATTCTGTCCGTTTGATGCTTAAGCCTCTTTCTTTTCTGTGTAATTGCTTCTCCATATTTTGTGGATGTATAAAGTTTATGAAACTGGAAACTCAGCATAGCGTTTCCAACTTTACAGTTTAGAAAGTAATGGTGTTTAAATATTGCTATCATCTATTAGAAATTCTATTTAATAAAATGCAAGAATTTTAGTGTAAAATTAGCCTGGACATATAGAAAACAAAACATAATCCTTTCTAAGAAAGGACACTTGGCAACTTCTTTCTCATATACTTAAATACTAATAAATGTTTATCCCACAATTTATTTTCTTCAGACCTGTGAAAACATTTTTATGGATCTCCCTTGGGGAACCATTATTGTACACTAATAATGTGTATAAACGTGGGACAATCTGCCAAGCTCTGGGTTGTTTTGTTCTAGAGAGCTACCACTGAGAGGGTGCCACTGTGCTGGGCCATACGGCTGACTCCCTGGCCCTGGATTGTCATGTCCTTTGGTTTTGGACTTATAAGCCAACTCTGTACCTCTAACAAGTGTTTCTTGCTCCTGTGGGGGGGGGGGTGCAGGAGGAGACAGGATGCAGCCTTCTTCAAAACTAGTGGTCAGAGTGAGAGGGAGTGGAACTCCTACAATTAGGACTAGCAATGCCACTTTCTCCTCTGGTTTATTGAAAAGAGGGGAAAAAACTTGCCAAGTGCCCTATTGAGCCTCTCAATATGAAGTCCTAATTCAAATCTTCACTGCCTGCTGCTATCTGAATTTCCATTTAAAAATAATTATCAAAACCATATGGGTTAAAAGGGTTGGGGGGAAGTTTCAAAATGGAAATATGTAAATTGCAGTAATGTTGGTCTTTTGCATTTGGCTGAGTCTCCCCCAAGCCCAGAACTTCCCTCTGTGCTTTTTTCAGCATGATTTCCCATGCTGCTCCCCCACCAGGGTATGGGCCAGCCCTCCCCCCTGGAATCCCACGCTACAGCTTGAAGCAGTAGGATAAGTGAGCTTAGCTCTCTTTTCCTAGTAGCTCTAAGCTCATTTCTCAGAATCAGTCTAAGCTCTTCTCCTTCATGGGAAGTCTTTTCCTCCTTTCTCCACCAACAGATAAAATTACCATTGACTACTGTGTCTCTTCAATGCGTCCTGTGCTAACTTCATTCAGAAAATCTCTTTCTTTTCACTAATCTACCTTGTCACATGTTCTTCTAAATCATGAGCTATTTGAAGTCAAGAAATTAATATTATTTTCTATATCCTACAGGTTACCTGAAGTATTCCATAAATGGCTATTGGGTGACTAGACACAGAACTTTGATTTCAGCCATGGTGTGTTATGTAATATTCATTGTGCTTTTTTTTTTGGGGGGGGGGAGACTTAAGCAATTCTCTTGCCTCAGCCTCCCAAGTAGCTGGGACTTATAGGCACCTGCCACAAGGTCTGGCTATTTATTGTTGCAGTTGTTTAGCAGGCGTGGGCCAGGTTTGAACCCACCACCCTCGGTGTATGTGGCTGGTGCCATAACTACTGTGGTACGGGTGCCAAGCCTGTTATGTAATATTCAAATGACTTTCTGAAATAGAAGTCTTCAAACATGACTAGAAACCATAGTAAAAGGTTTCTCACAGACTATGTTAAATTATATAATAAAATTAATACAGTCTATTCCTAACTAGACTCATTTGTGCTATAAAATACATTTATACAATAAACAACAAAACTAAACAAAAAAATCTTGGGTGAAAAGAACAATAGTATTGGTGCATACTAGATGCTTGTTCCACAGCAATACTAACATTTTCGTGGTTGGGCATTGCGAAGGCAAAGATTTTGGTGCAATGAGGGCTACTTTGGGATGATTTAAAGTAACACCAGAACTCTTACTTATGGAGTAATGGTACTGTGAGTTTTTAATATAAATTTCTGCAACTCTGGCTTTTACATAATATCTTATCATCACTTAGCTCATGGAGAGTGATTTTTATGTACTGTCAAAGATTATGCCCGACTATGAGTTGTCGAAGATAGTGCTACTGATCCCATAAAATGTGCCTCGTTGGGAGTAAAGTGTATTGTAAAGATGAAATACACAGTGGAATTCAAAGACTTAGGACAAAATATAATGTAGGATGTTAATATTTTTCATATCAAGATGTTAAATGATAGTATTTAGGGTATCTTAGATTTTGAAAATTAATTGCACTGATTTGATTTAAGCATAACTACTAGAAACTTTTAAATTATATGTAATGCATTGCTCATATTTATGGCTCCCATATTTCCTTTTGACAGTGTTGGTCTAGCTCGGCTACACGGGCAGAGTACGGTACATGTCTGCCCAGAGTCAGCCTGGAAACCTGAGTACCAACCACAAAGGGTGTGGGTATTTAATTTCACTAATACAAGTTTATTTAGAATATGTCATGCACCAAAGTGCTCGAAGTGTCCCTGCCATCACAAATATATACCCCAGTACAGAAGACATATTAAAGGAATATTGGAATACCTGTTATGACAGATGTGGGGCTCGGCATAGTGAAAGACATAAGGAGTACATCAGTGAACGCATCCCGCTTCAAAGAATATTCAAAGCAGCAATGTCTATTTCCTAAAAAAAATGAAAGCATTAATTCTGTAGTGTATTTTTTTCTCTTTTGCTGTTTTTCTCCTTGAATATTTAAAAGTTTGTAGTAAACCACAGCTCTTTTAGTAAAATATTCTAATATTTTAGAAATCGTAGATATTTTTCTTCACTCACTGTGGAACCCTGAGAAGTCAGCATGCTGCATTGGAAAGGTCTCTGGACAGGGTGTGCAGAATCGTGATTTTGTGGCAAGTCAGCTGTGCCACGTGGGACAGACGCTCCTTCAGCTTGCTAACCTCCACTCTAGCATAAAAGGACTGGTGGAGGTGACTTCCTGCAGCGGTTACAGGTGCAAGTGGAAGAGCCTAATTTGTTTTAATACTGAAGGTTACTTATGAGCCCAAATGTCTAAAAAGTTCAGAATCCCTCCACTGCCCAAATCAGCAAAGCTTGATCCAACCCCGGGCCCCCGGCAGCATTCCTTGGCACAGCCAGCATGAGAAAGTGACATTGGTTTAGAATTCCCACCACAAGTTCTTGGACTTTTCTTGGATTGGAGCAGCTTAGATGACAGACTCATCCTTAACCAAACTCTGTGGGTAATGCGATCCCTTGATTAGCTTAGGCTTAGCTCACATGTGTCAGTTGTGGAGCCAAAACTGAATTCCGTTTCCCGCATCCATCCCTAAACAGAAACTTGTAGCTATTATGAAAGGGAGAAGTGGTTGATGAGGGCACCACCCATAAATGATTTTGATCAAATTATCGAAGCTCTATTTCACAGCATTCTCTTGTCTGCAGAATAACAAGGACAACATGCTATTCACTGCATGGGGTTAGTGTGAGAGAGAAACAGAAGCAAGTGTGAAGGCGGCTGGCCCAGACACAGTTGATAGCAGGCAGGGATTTATATAAACTTTGTGGACCCTTGCTCGTTTCTTCATGAGTCTATAAGGCCCTTATTTTCCCTGTCCTCACTGTTTTTGTCTCTAAAATACCACAAGTATCAAAGCTTCCCTTTGGGCTTATTCCGAGACCTTTAATGAGAATTCGTGAGTGGCACGTGTGAATGGTGTGAAACTTTTATATACCAACGTAATTGCTCTTATTTCCCTCAGAAGTGAAACTCCATTGGTCTGGATATTTGTTTCAGTGTGACTTAGTGTCTAAAGATATATTAGTTTCCCTACATTGGCTAATTGCCGTTTCCAGCGACACATCTTGAGAAAAATGTTTTCACAATATTCTGCAAACATGCACTGATTTCTCCTTCTGAACTTCCTTGTAAACAACTTATCAAGCTTTCCAAATTCAGACTGTCATTAATAGCATAGAAACAGGGTAGTAATTTTTGTAAACTGCTGATGTAGGGTAAACACCAAACATAAACATACGTGCCTTTCTCTGCAAACGCACACTATCTACACAAACATGTCATATAAATTATATTGTCACAAAAATAACCAGAAAGCGCCTATTAGTTTTCCCCGAATTCTGTAAGTGAGCTTCAATTATACTACCCATGCTGCTTCTGTTTCAAAATGGCTTTGAGTTCATCTCCCCTGAGATGACCTAAACTGTCTTTAATTCAGTCAGTGCAAAGGGAAACTAAATTTTGCCCCTCTTTACCTGATTTTTGTGTGTGTTACTTAATTCTGTTAATGAAATCACAGTCTTCTCAGGTCTTGAGACCTCTGAACCATCACTGATACTTTTCTTTTTGTTATGATCCATATTTTATGCTATGACCGCCACCTTTATTATATATATATATCACAAGCTGATTTCCATATTCTCATCACAGTTGCTACGGTACTCCACCAGCATATTGTAAAATAAATCCAAGTTCATCAAATCCTTCAGAGTTCAATGGTTGCTTACCGACAGGTCTCCACACCTGAACTCTGCAAACTGCACTTGCTTCAGCTCTGGATACCCCGGCATCTAGCGTAACCACAGTAGATGGTGACTAAGTATCAGAGGAGGTTGCATGCTATTCCTCCTATTCGGTTGAACTGAAGAGACATCTGATTTAGCCAAGGGCTTCAAGTGCCCCAGACCTCTCCCCATTTAAAATCAAACTGTATCTTGCTATCAGAATAATTTTCTCAAAGCACAGCTCTGTCCACATTACTCTTTCAATAAACACAATAACAGCTACATTTCTTTGAGTTAGTTTTTCTCCATAAACCCACAACCAACTGTTATTTCCATGTTCACCAATGAGGAGACCAAGGTACAGTGTGGTGAGGACACAGTTTACACCATTGTTTTCAAGGAGCAAGTCTGTGTGTAAATGCCCATCTGGTCAAGCCTGGAGCCTGTGGATTCCACTGTGCTCCTTGCCTTTCTCTGCTGAAATGCTTCTGTATTAACTCTACAATGTCATGGTCTCCCAGGACAGGGGCTGATTGTTAAAGAGCTAAGTTGTGAGCACACAGTGAGCTCTTATTATTCAGAATGAGGTGGGTACAGGAATAGTAGGCAACTTCTCAGAGGTGGTTAGTGATATGGAATGTTAGCCTACAATCTGGTCCTACTGAATCAGAATCTACATCATAACAAGACCCCTGAGTGGTCTGAGACACATGGAAGGTTCAGACTCATGTGTCAGAGGAACAATGATCACTGGGCGCCAACGTCAGTGTACCAAGACAAGTCATGTTACCCCAACCTCAGCAGCTTCTTTCATGAGGTTATAATGCATTCTAATAACTGAAGGCACTTTTTTCATAATGATTATTACTGTCTGGAATCACTTATTTTGAGTGTGATTACGGGGTATGCTGAAAGTTCTAATGGGTAGGACACCTGTATGCCCTGTTTATCAGTACTTCCCCAGCACAGCGCACAGTGCCCAGGACATAATAGAGATCTAATTAGATGTTCTGAGTAAATGAAGAAATGAGGGAATAATGATCTTGGGAACACAATTTTGTCAAGATATGGGCATTACTGATAAGAATACTTTATAACAGGCGGGTAGTCAAACAAATCTCCAGGAAATTTTTCATGTTGCATAAGATAACTCTCTTCTGCTCCACATTTATCCATTCTCTTCCTCAAAGACATCAGATTTTTTTTTAACTAGAGCTCATTTTTTATTGTTTGGGATTAATCGAGGATACAAAGAATAAGGTTACACTGATTGCATATTTGTTAGGTAAAGTCCCTTTACAATTGTGTCCTTCCCCCAAGAAGTGTGCCATATACCACGACGCCCCTCTCCTTCCCTCCTCCCCCTCCTGGTTCCCTCACGTCCCTACCCCCACATTGTACTAGATCATCTGCTGCCTGCATATTAGAATTGAGTACATTGGATTCTTGCTTCTCCATTTTTTTTTTTTTTTTGAGACAGGAGTCTCAAGCTGTCCCCCTCGGTAGAGCACTGTGTCATCACAGTTCACAGAAACCTACAACTCCTGGGCTTGAGCGAGTCTCCTGCCTCAGCCTCCCAAGTAGCTGGGACAACAGGCGCCCACCACAATGCTCAGCTATTTTTTTGGTTGCAGCCATCATTGTTGTTTGGCAGGCCCGGGCTGGATTCAAACCTGCCACCTTGGGTGTACTTGGCTGGCGCCTTAGCCACTTGAGCCA